>JAURVB010013712.1:0-10184 GCA_033002965.1 Piper betle | reverse complement strand
GCCTTCATGACATTATATAAAGTGAAGGGAGGGCATCATCCACATAATTTCTCTTCCGACAGACGCTGACTTCCTCCTTGCTCAGGTAATTCTTCTTCTTTCCTCTTCTTAGTTAGATAAATACACATGCTCAAATGGATAATAAGCATGTTTAGATAATAAGTATGTTAAGCATAAAATTAGAATCTGAAATCAACGAAGAGAAGAGGAACACTAGGAGGTCATCCTGATGTTTTGCAGCAACAACAACGCCATCTTCCATCCTTGTGAGTTGGGTTGACATGCTGGAAGTAGGGAGTCCTCCCGGCGGTGCTGCTGGCCGGACGGAGTCACCTTGGGTGGCCGAGTCAGACCGTCGAGGAGGCATGCAAATCAGGAATGTGAAGGGAGACCAGGTTGGTGTTGCCATGGGTGGTGTTGCTGGCCAGACGTGGATCCGCCATGGAAAGTGCAAACTGGTCGTCACCTGGGATGGTGAATAGACGGGTAGAGAATACAATATAATTAATATTAATCTCTAACTTTCGATCCTTCCCTGCCCTAGTCGAATATATTTTAACAAAAAAATTTTTTTTTTGTTCCCACTGGCTCTTACAATCTCCCCAACTTGGAAATATTTCGTCCCCGAAATATCATGACAAGCAACAGAACAATTATGATTAACTTTATTTATTTCTTTGGGATCGGTTCATGCCACTACAATTATAAAACTCCTATGCCACAAATAGGCTAGGGTATTTCCTCGCCGTTTCTTGTTCAGTCTCCCATATAGCTTCTTCTGACCCCTGATTTTTCCACAATACTTTTACTAAACGAATTTCCTTGTTCCTTAGTGTCTTTGTTTCTCTTGCCAGGATGCGGATCGGCTTTTCCTCGTAGGTTAAATTTGATTGTAGCTCTAAGCCTTCAAAATTTGTGATGATGATGATCCTCAACCCGTACATTACTCTCTTTAGCATTGACACATGGAAAACATTGTGTACTCTAGCAAGGCTTGGTGGCAATGCTAATCTATATGCACAATTCTCAACTCGATCCAGGATTGGAAACGGTCCTATGAATCATGGCTTCAACTTCCCTGATATTTTAAATCCGATCACCCCCTTCATAGGAGATGTCTTTAGGTACACAAACTCCCTAACTTGGAACTCTAGGTCCTTCCTTCGAGTATCAGCATAATCTCTTTGTCGATCCAGTAGCTGTCTTTAAGTCTTTGCTGAATGGGTTTCACCTTTTCAGTTGCGTCCCTCACCATCTATGGCCCGACTATAACTGTTTCGGTAGACTCCAGCCAACACGATGGAGATCTACAGGGCCTACCATATAAGACTTCAAATGGTGCCATCCCTATACTGGCTTGGTTAGAGTTATTGTAGGTGAATTCAGCGAAGGCTAAGTGTTTCTCCCAGTCACCCCCAGTCAAGAATGCAAGCTCTTAACAAATCTTCCAAAGTTTGAATCGTCCTCTCACTCTGACCATCTAAAACGTCGAACCACCACGGTTCATTAGTATTTTTTTTTACTCAGGTTTATTCGTAGAAAATGAATTTGTTAATTAATAACACAACACAGTGGGAAAAGATAATTATTGGACTTTTCAACAAGGTACTTGAGTCATAAAATGTGAGCTTGTGGGAAACCGTGCTCTGCAACGTAATGGGCCTAAGTCATTTCTTTAAAGTGGTTAACTGAAGTTAAAGATCTATAGTCCATTCTCACTTATAAACAGGATCTTCCCCAGTAGGTACTAGATGTGGGATTAAGTTGAGGGATCTCACACTATCACAGTGTCTTAAGCAAAACATTTGGACCCATGTAAACAAACAGTTTAAGTAGGAAGAAGGACAAATTCGTCATTGTGGATGATTACTAAAGATGCATGTGGATACTATTTCTTTTGCATAAAAATGATGCTCTTGAGGCATTCAAGACACTTAAGTAAAAAGATTACAAATGCGAAAAAGACCCAAATTGGGAGCAGAATGAGTGATAGAGGTGGCGAATTCCTAAATGAGATTTTTCAATAGTTTTCTGATTAAGAAGGAATTTGGCATCAACTTTCAGCTTAAATGTAAAACCCGGGTTGTCTACCAGAGGGTTTTTGCTGTCAGTTTGGCCATTACTTGAATCAGGTTAGTAGGGCCAGCCCTTCTTGCCATGGTTCGTATATGGTATGGTGTTAGTTGTCTAGCCTTAGCCTCATTTAGTGCTCGGTATGCCTATTTGGATGCGTCATGGCTACCTTTTTTTCATGTTTAGTCCAATCTAATCGTATATAGTTAGATGTTATGACCGTGCCCCTCACGTGTCTTTTATGTGCTTGCCGTGGTGTTTGATGACCTTTTAGACAGTCCTAACTCCTTTTGGGACCTGCAGTGCAACTTCTGAGGTGGGCCCGATCAGCTTTACGGTAAAACCTTTATGACATCACCAAGCCAACCCATATCTCCTTATCCAACCCATACCTCTTAAGGTATGGTACTCATACCCTCATCAACACTAAACCAGCCACTCTTTTTCTATAAAATCCACCCCTTCCCTCATATTTTCAACATTTCTCTTTCCCTCATTTCTTTTCCCCTCCTCACCTCCAACCACTTTCTTCTACTCTCCTTGGCCTTCTTCTTCCTCCTTAGAGCTCCAAGCAAACCCCCTTCAGGTTCTTTTAGGTTAGATGCCCCAAAAGACCTCCCCTTGGTCTTCACTCATTAGCCTCAAGTTTGGGACATTTTGATCGTTTATATCTGAATGTTAGGCGAATTTTGTGTGATGTGTATCACTTATGTTCTTATATGAATTTATTTTTAGGACATTTTGATCGTTTATATCTGAATGTTAGGCGAATTTTAAATAGATATTCATCTTATTAGGACATGTAAATAAATAGATATGTTGTTTACAATGCATGTAGGTCACTGATATGCACCATTTCAGTATAAAAATCATATCTTGGCATTCTGATGCTCATTTACACGATTCTTATTTTGTTACACTCATAGCATGTAGATCTCAAACTTTGGTGTTGGTTTTTACCTTAAATGCCTAGAATTTGAATTCAAGAGGATTAAAATGAGGAAAGGTGGTGACTAGTACCATTATAGGGATATAAGCGATCATTTCTCTAATTTTTACTCTATGACCTTGCAGGATCTGTTGATGAAAAGAATACCATATTTTTTATTGTAAGATTGGGAGTTCTTCGTAAAATTTTAATCCTAACATAACCACTAAATAATCATGAACAACACCCATAATTACACCATGTATTTCCTGTATGCTTATGACTATGAACATGATCTATGACTGTGTTATATTTTAAGCCATGAATTTTAAAAGAATAAAATCTTGTAAAATTATATGATACTAAACTATGTGTCTACTTGAATGATGTAAGTTTTTCGAATGGGTAAACATCATCTAGGTATGTTTTAGAGGTGTTTACCAGGACAGTGTGGAGAGACGGGTGAAAACTCTAGTTTTTCAGTCTAGTTTTAAATTACCTTAAAATAGGTTAAGTGTGTTGTATTTTAGTCAAAATTGCTTAACATATTACTCTATGTCTCAATAGAATTGTGACCAATTTTGGGGCTATTTGGGTAGGTTTCCAATTTATTTGTGAATTTCAAATTTGTTAGGGTCGAGGATAGCTCCATACAAAGAGTCCATCGAGAGACCTAACTTGTAAAATCCACTTAGGCTCATTTACAAGATAAATTTGGACCAATTCTTGCTGGACCTCAAGCTCAGTGTGATAGCTAACTTGGCCCACTGAACCAAGCCCATTTGGAGTCTTCTAGCTCATGAACCCATAGTTACTAAATTAGTACACAAGCCAGGAACACTGTTCCAGCACCTTAGCGCCGAGCTTAATGGTCCTTGTTCCCCTTGATTGGCCCATTGGCCAGCCATGGAGGAATTTACCTATGAACCATAAAGGGTATAGGGACAATCTGTAAAACCCCTATGATTCGAGTCAGGGTTTTATATTCAGAACCGGTCGGTTCGACCATTATTTTCGAGTCGAGTCAGTTTCAGAAACTTGTACCGAGCCGACGCCAGTCGCGTGCATGAGCTATGAGGGTCATGCGTACCCAAGTATATGATGATAACGTCATAAACACAGCAGAACAGAATGAGTTATCAGAATATATAAGAGTATGCCAGTCATTTTTTTCTTTATATATAGTAGATCGTAGAATTAGTTTTATGCCGTTTATCGCATTAGTATGCGTTACGGGCAGTTGGGTGGGTTGATAGTTCTAGAGCATATCATTATGATGTTTTGGTGTTTGTTTGATTTTACGGGATTTTTCCTTATTTTTATAAATTTTTTTAGGATTTAATACGACTTAGTTATTATACTTCACTCGAGCCGGACACGAGTCAAGTCTTATTACGAAATTGCCACCTTGTTATTTTTTCTCCCCACCCGACGCCTTCTTCCCAAAGCCCTTCCCGATGACGTGAGGTATAATTACCTCCAATTTGATTATTTAAAATTGATAATGATTGTTAGCATAACATGCTAGAAATTGGTTAGTTGTTAGGATAATCACGCATGACTATGAATAAAATGATGATTGCATGATGCAATTGGTTGAGAATGAAGGTTAAGTGATCCTAGTGAGGTAGATCGAGTTCTGTAAACAACTTCGTGATTTTTATTATAAGGCTCGAACCAATAAATATAGATGAACCGATATGGTTAGTTATCAAGTCGACTTCGGTCATAATTCTGACTTAAGGTCACCTAAAAAATGCCCAATTCATAAATGGATGATTGGGCGTGAGAATCTAATTAAGGGGGCTCGTTGAACCTAGGAAGCACAAATGGATGATGGGGTGAGAGAATTTAATGAAGGGGCTCGTTGAAGTGGGTGTGAGAATTTAATGAAGGGGCTTGTTGAAGTGTATATATATATGCAGGAGGAGGGTATTTCATCCCTCATATTCGTCCCAAACAACTCCCCATTACTGTGTGAGTATTTCATTCCTCATCTTATTTGTTTCCATTTGGATTCTTGCATGCAAAGTTTTGTTGGAGACGACCTTTGTTAAGTTGCTAGATCCTAGCGTCTTATGCATGGGTTTCCTGTCGCACTGCTTGGTATGAACTGCTACGAGTCTTTGGGGTCGGGTGTTTGTTTTGTGTTTTGCTAAAGGGATATGTCAGAATGGACCTGACAGCCAATAATGGATATGTCAGAATGGACCTGACAGCCAATAATAATATTTCAGAATGGACCTGACGGCCAAAATTGGATATGTTAAAATATACCTTACACCCAAAATGGATATGCAGAATGGACCTGACAGACAAAAATGGACATGTCAAAATGAACCTGACAGCCAAAAAATGGATATGTCAGAATGGACACTGACAGCAAAAAATGGATATGTCGAAATGGATATTGTAATTAAACAACTTAATTAATTAAATTGATGTAACTAACTTTGTAGATATTAAAAATTATAACCGTTTACAAAATCATCAAGATCGGGGTTAAATAATGTGGAGTAGGAGTTTACATGATTATGTCAGAGGAATAATTAATTATCTCACTAGATTTGTTGATAATTTAATATTTAATATTTTTGGAAATGATATATATATATTAGATATTTAGTTGCATGCATCCCTACTCGAATAAAATTATACTTATGTATAATTTTATATTCTCGTTCAGATTAGGATCATTGGTCACAGCTGCGAGGTTTGAAATATCCAGGTCCGTATAATCATTTGAAATGTTGTACTTTCCCCTTGTTGGCAGAAGTCAAAGGAATTGACTCAGTCCGACACGGGGCCTCTAACACCCCAAATCCGGTCCACACTCGTGAACCGAACCGGCATGTTACCGGCCCCGGTTAGGTCGGCTAACCCGAACCTAACTCATACGGATCCAATCTCGGCGTCTTAAGATGAAGATACAACTCTCAAAGCATGGATGAATACACAAACCCTAACATGGTACTACGTGAATGACATACAAATCAGAGTGCACACCAAGACAATCCCGATAAAAATTAATGAAAACTTTGAAATATAACGGATAGAGTTTCCCTAAAAATGCAATTAGGGGCCACCCTGTCAAATATACATATGCAAATATATATCTAACCATATATCAAATAATTTCATTCATATAAAATATAAAATCTAACATGCTGTAACTTATTTTAAAACTTGGGTCTCAACCCACTCCGCTGCGCAACTCTGATCATATTTTGCATTCTGTTATCGTGTCTTAACATTTCATTCATATCATATCATCATGCTCAAACATTTACTCATAGCATGTGTATAAAATAACATCATAACAAAACATTAAATATTTAATCACCCAATGTGTGTGTGCAGAAGACCTTATTGCTCCTCCGTCCCAGCTGGCTCATCCATCTCGTGCTTATCACCTACATATATATAAGAAAAACGTCAGTAACAAGCGTTACTGGTCCGGAAAATAAAATAACTATAACAAACTGGCTATGAGAGCAAACTCTCATCTGAAAGAAAACATCATACTCCACGTGAACACTCTGAAGGGCACTACTGAGGAGCCACTGGGCTGCAGACCCGGTAGCATCCCGAACTTACTGCTCTGCTGCTGGTACTGTGCTACTCTCAGCACTTCTTTTTCAGTACTTCTCATGAAACTTTATCCTAAGCCCTCTCCGAACCTCCATATCTCTCCTGGCCTTGAGCACGAAGGCCGAGTACTCTCAGGCAGTCGCCTTTAGTACCCTTTGAACCACAAGTCCGGACATGCGCTGTACTAAACAGTACCCGTAAACCTCCACGTTCTCCGGGTGTGAGGAACTCAAACGCGGAGTTGTCAGGATCCCTCGGGAATGGAACAGTCCGCTGGCACTAATCCAGAGCCCGCTTTGACTGTCACGGCATCCTCTGCATGGTACGTGCAGTCGGTTTCTCCATCTCTCGTCTCACTGAAAACTCGATAAAACTATATATATAGGCCTGGGAAGGGATTCATATAATAGGCCCGAAGGCAACTTGTGGTGGATCTTGTTTTCGAAATCATCCTCGAGGGATCTCATCCTCGAGGGGTTATTAATCCGGAAATATTCGATTAAATGGCCCGAGTTAAGTGGGATCCAATAAAACGCCACTTAACCCGCCCTGCAATAATAAAATAAACATACAATGGAAGAGCGTAAAACAAGACGAGTCCTAAACGGACCTGGTAGAAGCTCCAAGCGTGTCATCGCGCCTAGGCGGCGAGCTCCTACTTCGTACCTACACATCAAAACTAAATACTAACGCCCGCTAACTAAATGATGCATCAAACTCAACAAACATCACACACATACGAATCAACATCACATAACAATCAAATAATCATAATGTAAAAATAATTCTAACTCATCCTATTCATACCAATTTTATTCTGTTTTCTAAGTTACATCATACTCGATTATCATGCTCATACTTACTTATCTCATTAGACTCACTTATCATTCATTCACTATCAATCACATCATGTAATCTTTCATTCATAGTCTTGACATTCATCATGATAATTAATCAATCCTAGCATGCTATGCTAACAATTATCATCAATTTTAAATAAATCAATCGGAGGTAATTATACCTCACGTCGTCGGCAATCGGCGACGGCTAGGGTTCCGTCGCGCGTCTCGGAGCTCAAGTCGGCGCTCATCGGCGTCCGAAGCTCGATCGGGCTCCACTGGGTGAGCCCCGCGGAAGATCCGGTGAATTCCGGCGAATTCCAGAAATTCCGATTTTTCGGCGGTTTTCCGGCAGCTACTGGCGGTTTTCCGGCGACTTCCGGTGGTTTTCCGGCGACAATCGCCGGCGGCGTCTACTAGTCGGAAAGGGTCGTGTTGGGTACCCTCGGAACCGGCTCGGCGAGCCCGACTCATCTATGACCTCGACGTGGCCAACGGAGGCGGCGGCTCGCCGGAAAATGGTCAAAACAGAGGCCGGCGTGGTGGTTGCTAGATCCGGCCGGCCACGGCGGCGACGGCCTCCGTTCCGGTCGGGAAGCGTCGCTGGGTGGTCGAGGGTGCTGAGGCGACCGACCGATCGCGGCGGCGCTGGTCGCCGGCGGCGGAATCGGCGACGGAACGCAACGCGGCCGCGGCGTCGCGGCGTGGCTTCTCGCGTCGCGGCGGTCCGATGGTGGCCGGACCTGGTCGGGGCGGCAGGGCGACGCCGTCGCCGGGCTAGGCGGCGTCGATCGGCGGCCAGGCGGCGCCGGCCGTGGCGGCGGTGGCGCGCGAACAGGGGCGGCGCGGCGAGGGTTTGGGCGCGGGGAAGAAAAAGTCGGGGTGTAAATGGGTGGCAAACTCGTAAATAATACTTGACTCGTCTCCGGCTCGAGTCAAGTATCATAACTAACTCGTATTAAATCCTAAAAAATTCATAAAAATCGGGAAAAATCCCGTAAAATCAAACAACACCAAAAAAATTATAATGATATGCTCTAGAACTATCAACCCACCCAAACTGCCCGAACGCGTCCTAACGCGGTAAACGGCCTAATACTAATTCTACGATCCACTATATATAAAAATAAAAAAATGACTGGCATACTCTCATATATCTGATAACTCATTCTGTTCTGCTGTGTTCATGACGTTATCATCATATACTTGGGTACGCATGACCCTCATAGCTCATACACGCGACCGGCATCGGCTCGGTACACGTGTCCTGAAACTGACTCAACTCGAAAAAATAACGGTCGACCCGACCGGTTCGAATATAAAACCCTAACTCGAATCGTGGGTTTTACAGAGCCTTCTTTAAAATTAATGTGTGTGTTACTATGTGTGTGCTTATAATTATTTGGAATGTGTATTGTCCGGTATAATTATTTTAAATGTTATATTTTCCAAACTTGTGTAACTATTTGAACGGTTGTATTTTCCCAAATTAGTAGCCTTTGTCGGTACTAATCCTCAGAATGAGCTGGAAGACAATTGTCTAATCTCAGAATGAACAGGGGACAATTTGACCTCAAGATGAATTGGGGGACCATGACTAATCTCAGGATGAATTGGGAGACCACCTAATCTCGAGATGAGCTGGAAGACAATTGTCTAATCTCAGAATGAGCTGGGAGATGATTTTAACCTCAAGATCAATTGTGGGACCAAGACTAATCTCAAGATGAATTGGGAGACCACCTAATCTCAGAATGAGCTAGGAGACGATTTTAACCTTAAGATGAATTGGGGGACAATGACTAATCTCAAGATGAATTGGGAAACCACCTAATCTCAGGATGAGTTGGAGCCGTTTCTTAATCTCAAGAATGAGCTGGGAGACAATTATCCAATCTCAGAATGACACTAGGAGACGATTTTAACCTCAAGATGAATTGGGGGACCATGACTAATCTCAAGACGAATTGGGAGACCACCTAATCTCAGGATGAGCTGGGAGCCCTTTCTTAATCTCAGAATGAGCTAGGAGACAATTGTCTAATCAAAGAATGATCTGGGAGATGATTTTAACCTCAAGATGAATTGCGGGACCAAGACTAATCTCAAGATGAATTGGGAGACCACCTAATCTCAAAATTAGCTAGGAGACGATTTTAACCTCAAGATGAATTGGGGGACCATGACTAATCTCAAGATGAATTGGGAGACCACCTAATCTCAGGATGAGCTGGGAGCCATTTCTTAATCTCAGAATGAGCTCGGAGACTAATTGTCTAATCTCAGAATGAGCTGGGAGACGATTTTAACCTCAAGGTGAATTGGGGGACCATGACTAATCTCAAGATGAATTGGGAGACCACCTAATCTCAGAATGAGCTGGGAGACATTTTCTAATCTCAGAATGAGATGGGAGTCGACTCTTACTAATCTCAGAATGACTTGAGGAGACAAATTACTTATCTCAAAATGACCTAAGGGATAAGTACTCTTTACTTGTGTAATAATAATAATAATAATAAGTGAAATGATAATAGGGATTTTATTGACTTGTTTCATTTAATTTTGCGGCTTAGTGGTTTTATCACTAACGCGGAATTGCCTCCGCAGGTGAGCAGCTTTGGGACGAAAGAATAGAAGTGTGGTTGGTGGTTCTTTTGCCAACCCAGGTATGGTTAATCTGATAATAAAGTTGGACTTCCTTATTATTCTCTTATGTTATAAATGTGGCTATAGGAAGCGGTCCAAGATGG
>JAURVB010013711.1:0-19961 GCA_033002965.1 Piper betle | reverse complement strand
CGAATAGTTCGATCATTTGTTACAGTTTTGGTCCGGGTTGAGAATAAACCGGATTGGGGTGTTACACAGAGCCTGCAGATCATCGTGGCAAAGGGGGGGGAATATAGACAGGGGTGGGGCAGTTTGGCAGCTGCAGGGACCGCCGCGGCAGGTGGCGAGAGCGGCACGGGGTGGGTGGCGAGGGGGGTGGCAGTCTGCAGAACATCTGTATAAGAGGGTATCTCTGCACTGTGATCACTTCTATTGTGTTCTTTTTATTGCCAGATTCATTGAAAACACGGACTGTGAAATCATGCATGTGCTTTGTCTGTTTCTATACAACATTATGAAAGCTAATTTTGTTTAGAATCAGAATAATCAGTGAAAGATTTGATCTTTGCATCAAATGTCTTTGTAATATTATATAGGAGCTTTGTGATTTTAGTATTTACCTTTAATTTAACAATATTTAGTTTTAATAATGTATTAATAAGCTCAATTATAATTACAGACAAGCATAATTTATTTAATCTTGATAAAATTCAGCGCGTTTCATCCAATGACGATTTTATATCCAACGGTCAAAAATCTAAAAAATATGTACCTTCTGTACAAATCTTAGTATAAAAGTGCAAGTCATAGATCCGCGAAGATAGATACATGGGTTTTACTTCAAAATGATCCTTAACCTCGTAAATGATATCAAAGCTTACCCAAGATCACAGAGGTTGTGAGCTGGAGAATACATGGACTAAGGCCGATGGGGGAGGAAAAAAAATTTTAACAATTAAATTTCTTAAAAGTAGGTAAATTATAACATCCTACATGGTTAGTCTTAGAGTTAATATAATCTGTGGTTAGATCCATTATTTTAATGGGTGTGTATGTATATATCTTTGATTTAAATTAACCATTTTTTAAAAAATAACTTGACCTATCGGATCACACTTGGTTTAGTTTGATGCATATGATATTAATGTTAATTTGGGACCATATTAAATAATGGGTTAAAGGGGACATAAATTAGGGTTAATGGGTCGAAGAAAATAATTTTTAAGATGGAATATGCTAAAAAGAAAAATGGATTGTAAGTTCTCACGAAATTAATCCTACATCCAATATGATAAGATCATGTATACTAACAAAGGGAGTGGCTATGGATCTATAATTTTGATTAACCTATTTCAAAAAAATGATTTGGCTGATCGATACCACCCATCTCATAAAAATATGCAGACTAACACTCTTTCTCCGTGTGAAAGCTGTAGCACGTAAACTCTATGTATTCGCGCCACGTGGACGGCGTTACAATATATGATGGCGTTTTAAATAAATTTAAAAACATAGGAAACACGAGAATTCCAATTGTACGTTGGCTCACATACCATGGGAAAATGTTCATGGGCTTTAATTTAACAGGTTTTACAAATTCATCCTGAAAATGATAATAACTCTTAAACTTGAAAACACGATAACTTTGCTTGCCAAAAGTGTTAAATAATGCTGATGATTGAAATCTGAAATTGATAATATTTGATCACTTAAAAAGAAAAGTGGTTAATGATGTTGATAATTAAAATTTTAAATTGATTACTCAAAAACAAAAAAATGATGCTGTTGGTTAAAAATATAAATTGATAATATGTGATTACTCAAAAACAAAAGTACTAAATAATGATTTGATTTGGCTACACAATGGGGTTTAACAATTGCAATTGGATCAATATTTATCTTCTTAATAGACAAAACGAGAGAATTAAGATACTAGAGCGACGAAGAACAAAAATAACACTTTTTATTTTCAAGCAAAAATCAACCAAAACTTTTTATTATTGATTTAAGTCTTGAATTCCTAATAAAAATAATATTTGAATCTAGCCCAATAATTCCCTAAAAATCTAAAATTTCATAAAAATTTCTAAAAATATAATTAACTAAAAAATAAATTCAAATTACTATAGATGCCCTGCATTAGATGTTCATTGGTTGGGTGCACCTTCTGCTCAAGAAATTTTGGGCATGCTGATATGATTCGGGTCTCTTCATGCTATGGTTTGTTGGTGAATCCCGAGCGTTTTTATATGGAAATTTGAGCACAGAAAGCAAAGCATTTCATTGGAACCAGGTGGGCAGTTTGAACTTAGTGGTGCTCCTCTTCAAACATTACACCACACATGTGCAGAGCTTAATTCACATCTTTGTCAGGCTTCTGTGATCTTTTTCTTATACAACCTTTCTATTTGTGTTGTGTGTCTTGCATTCCCAGTTTTAACTGTGGTAGGTAGATTGACTCATGGATTTCTATGCTTCTTGTCTGTACTTGATAGGTCAAGGCTGTTGCAGAGGATATTGGTAATTGGGTTTTTTGGGTCCCTTGACTCACTTCTGTTCTGGACCTCTGGTTCATATACATATGCAGATGGTTAGATGGTTTGTGGGGAGAAATAAGTGTATTGCAGTGATTGATGTAGGAGTACGATGTACTGTGCCTTTTATTCTCGGAACTGGTACATATTACAGAATCATACAAATTTGTTACCACCTGATAGACACTTATATGCATCATGTTGGAGAAACATCATTTGTTTCTTTGTTTGTTCTTGAACTTAGAAACAAAGATGATAAAAGCAATGAATATGACCAACAAAATAGGAAAGAGATCGAGCATATAATGTATATTCCACTTGATCAATGTGTATAGATCAACACGGTGCTACTCGCTATCTACTGATCATGACAAGAGTTCATCATTTGAGTCTCCTACAAAATGGTTCTTGATCAAAATTTAACAGTTTGAATTGGGAAAATGAGAATTCATCACGTTGGCTCTTCAAAATATAACAGCTTGGATTAGAAGGACATCTTTTGAGGTTTTTCGCATACATCTGAAGTAAAATACCTTTTAATTAAACATATACATGACATTCCACTTGGGTTTCTCTTCTTTTGATCTCATGTAAGACATTAAGAAGGTGCATGTATAAAACAACTAGTATGATTAAAATTAATTTTATCAGTGATCATTTTAGTCAGTGAAGAAGAGGCAAATTATGCATATGACTTAAAATAAGAACTTCATATTAAGAATGGCATTCATCAGATGTGGTTGGAATACATCCATATATGGTGCATGGATACAATCCTAAATTCCAATAACACACATCAGATGCGGTGAGTACTTCTATCAAAGGACCCTCTTATCAATTAATCATCCTCTTTCAGTGTTTCGTAAAGAAAATCTGTATTAAATATAAAAAAAAATAATGAGCAAACTTGCACAAATGTTTTTTAGATTTATAAACTCTCTGAGTACTATATGTATGAATGTGCTTCCAAGTTTGAGTAAAAGACAGTCCAGATGATGATCTCTATGCTGTTGTAATTTTCTTCACTTTATTACTACTTTGCTAAGGATTGATTTCCAACTGACAGGAGCGACCCTCGCTGAGAAGCTGCTTGATTTGTGCCATGGGGAATGGGGTGAGTATGTTGATCCAGTCTTTGAACAACTTCTCTACCAATGCTTCTTTTAAGGCTTGTGCTCTTCATCTTCTTCATTCAGACTGTAAGGAATTCTGCCCCCGTTAATATCACTGGGTTGAAATAATGGAGCGTTCCCAAAATGTTTCTTTGACAAAAAACAAAAAAAAAAAACAGAGGAAACTGCCTGATGTTATGTGGAACTTTGTATGTTTTTGATGTAAAGAAAAAATAATTGATGAAGATGCGGTTTATTCCACTTTGTGTGATACTTCTTCATTCATATTTATGGAAATAAAGGTTCTATTCACAAATTTCAAGTAAAATTCTAGGGTCTCTTTCATGATTTATCTAGTCCTATGGTAATTTTTTTCTTTCCAATCTCAAATAGTTGAATTCAGGTACGTGGTGCAGAAGACATGTTAAAATAAATAATAAAATTTTGATGGTGGCTGTTTTTTTCAACAATGATTTCTTTCTTTGTTCAGGCTCGCGACTAATAGTAATGATCAAAAGAGTAGTGGGAGACCAAGTAGAGACAAGTTATAAAATTTCTCACATTTTCTTCTCCTTTGTCTTCCATTTGTTATCCAAAAAGACGTCGACAAATGAATCTTACTTTAGAATCTTGTGATCATAAACGGCAAAATTTTGATGGTTGAATACACCACCCTCATCCTTTATATATACTTGGAATAAGAAATGCACAAGCATTTGTCATTGGTTGTCCATCTTTAAAATTAAATGTCTGTGACCGGCAATTACATGCTGTTATGATTGAATGGAATTTGTCACAAACACCATGTAGCAGGGCAAGCTTCTCCCTGGATTATTAATAAGAAATACAAATTAGGAAAATAAAAACTTCAACCAATAATAGAAGACTTAGTTGTGGGTATTACTAGCGATTGGTCTCATTCCTTATATAAAGAAATGGAAGCATTATAATGAACAAAATGTGGGAAGCAGCACATGACTAGGAAAAAAAATGAGAACTTTATTATCCTTTTCAGTCTCCAGTATGGATTTCACAGCTTCTCAGTAAGTTTGAAACTGAACTACAAAGAATAGATTGGCAATAGAAAAACTTTAGTAATTGCCCTTGGAACTAACTGCTACACATTCTCATTTATGGGGTATTTAGTTTGTACAAGTTTTGGGGTATCAAGTCTAAGCCCTACCAATGGGGGAAAATGGGGGATCCAATGTGAAAGGTGGCAAAATTTCTTCTATCCTATTTGTGTTTTTCCTCTTCTCTTCCTCTGCTATAGCTTCAACAAATAGCCTTAGTTCCTCCTCCATGAGTATGTTAAGTGAAGAGCATTTTGACCTCTGATTGCTTTTATCCTTTCGGATTGCTGCAGAGATTTCTTCACTATGTAACAAAGCCACACAGATGGAGAAGGCTTGCATTGAGGATAGCTGTGCATGAAAATCAACAGCATATTGAGATTCATCAATCTTCCTCATGGCCAATGCTGGAATCTTCTCTTTAGCACCCTGAAAGGATGAGCATGCTTTTTTATCAAGAATCTGAAGTTCGAGTAATTGAAAATGGACGTTTTGTACAGAGGCATAATAAAACAAACCTGAAAAAACAGTTCTGATTGCCTTTGTTTCTGCACATTGTCGTTACTATCAGCATTTTCACTAGAAATTCTACTCAATACCCTGATTGGACAGTTCATATCCCAACCACCACAGTCGCAGTCTCCGCCGGATCTCCAACGGTCAAGTAATGTAGATGGCCTACCATCTTTGGAAGCTGGCAAGCCATGAAGTCCATTTGGAGTAATAACCTTGACAGTGGCAAGATTTCCTTGATCAGTTGAAGTATTTTGATAATCTTTTTCACCACCTTCATCCTGGATAGGCACCTGGATCATTGTTGAAGCGAGCTCAAGGTGACTATGTGTGTCCAATGGGAGCCACAATTGAGGGGATGCAGTGTCCATGTCAGTACAAGAAGGTGAGGAAACTTGTGGGGAATAACAGCTCTTTTCTTGATGGGCAATATCATACAGAACATATTCCAAAACTGTAGAACTTTCCGTTGTTTTTCCATTTCTTATCTCGGAACAAAAGTAGCAGGAAACCTGCATTTGACCAAGCATTGAGGCTTGCTTATGCCCATCTCTTGTGCTCCATCCAGCACTGTCACACTTCTTTCTGGAATTTGTAGAATGAAATGTATAAACCCAATTGAAGGCTTTGTCTGTCTTCCATGTCTTGGCAGAAAGAACATCCTCAGGTTCCTTCAACACAAACTTGAATTGTGGGGTTTCATTTTTGTGTTCTAACTTGAGAAGGCCATTAAGATGAACTGGAGAGTAGGATGCGAGAGAATCAGGACCAATCTTATACGAAGAACTGTCGGGTTCATTTTCACAAGCTGTTTTTAAGAAGTCTTGCAATAAGGATTTGCGGAGCATACTATTTTTCCAGAAGTTTGGCGAAGTAGCTGCCAAAGCTTCACTATCAGTCCCTGATACTGGCAAGTTTCTCTGCGACTTTGATTTTTTCATCGGCTCAAATATTTTTTAAGTGGACTGAATAGTATCTTTGCACTTGATTTAGAGAAGGATCTACTAGGCAAGAACTGTGAAGGTGAATTTGGCATTCCCACCTTCTCTGATAAGGACTTAGACAATGTTGAAAAGACTCCCCTAAAATGTGGATTGCTATCATCGTCTGAAACATATGAGTGGTCTCGTTTTAATCTTTCAGTCTCCACAACACCTTCTTCTTCAACAGTATTTAACAACGTCCCAGAAGTTTCTCCTTGACTATGCATCTCCGAGTCAATACTTGACTCCAAAAGCTCATTTGGCACCGAATTATCGTCCATGGGCTGCACAGAGGCATCCGAGGTCCTGGGAGATGGTTGTTGTTCGTCATCGGTACTAGTAGAGGCCAAATTTAAGTTTAGATCCAGCGAGAAGAGGTCAGAATCTTTACAACGATCAAGTGAGAGCTTCTGATTTCTTGTCGGGCGAGACAGAGAGTCAATGACTGAATATGACACTGAAATGTCACTGTGACGATATGATATTCTTTTCTTCTCCTCAAGAACGCCCATCTTTAGCTTCCTTCTCACTGAATTGGAGCTTTGATAAACAGAACCTCTCTTTTCCACCTTTACCGATGTATTAGTTTCAACAAGCTTAGAATGCAAATTCCTACCAACTGAAGCTGAGAAGTTACTGAGGTCCAAATCGATAAAGTCCTTGATTACATCCTTCGAGTGGTTGCTCTGGCAGCTGACATTTCTCCTTCCTTCCATATCTTCAAGTTTGACACTGCATGATAGTCTGTAACTAGTGCCTTTGCTATGTATAACCCATTCTTTCCTCATCCACAGTGCTGACACAAACTGGCATGAAAAATTGTAATAAGTCAAAGAACACATCAAACTTCTCTTTTACAAACATTGATGGTTTTCAGTCAGCTGCAAAAAAATGCATTATAGGAAAAAAGAGAGATCATGAATACACTAAATGCTCACAACCACTCTGTTAAAAAATAATGGCCGACAACTGCTTCATAGTGAATGCCCACTTACAGACCTAGGTATTGTCATACTTTCTAAATTCAACAGTAAATCGGATCTAAGACCACCGGTGGATAAGCAATGACTTTCATATTTGATCAAGAAAGCTGATGCACATGAAAAATGTCAAATGTCAAGTGAGTAATCAAAGACAATGCAGAGCAGAATCCACTCAACTACATCCAAGATTGCAAAAACTGAACACAATAAACTGAAAAGATTTGAAATACTCGAAACAAAAGAAATGCATGTTCCAACATTGAAAGCACGGACAATTAATTCAACCATTTCAAGCTTCCAAATCAACACACATTAAAGAACCTCCCTTCAAAGAAATATTAGAGACAACAGCGAAAAATGAAAAAATCGTTGAAGAACTAACAAGATAAAGCACAGATCCTGTTTGTCCAAAACAATAGATTTCAGGTGCACAGCAAGCAAAACTGACCATGCATCAAAATTTTCAACTTTCATACAACCAAATGACAACGCTGCCTATGTTAGTACCAAAGCAAAGATTTACAAAGAAAGATGTCATTTTTACCATGACAGGGACCTCAGATGCCAAAACACCAAGAACACCCAGCTCCCCATACCTAAAAAAAAGATAGAGACAAGCTTGCCAACAAATCACAAGGACAAGAACAAAAGCAAATGCAGTAAACAACAGATCCAAAGAAAAGATCAATAACAGACCAGCCAAGGCACACACTCACCATCAACAAGACCCAGAGACCTCATCCCACCTCAAGGAAAGAGCAAGACTCCATCTTTCAACTAACCGAACAACACCAACCGTCTCAAACCCGCACCTCTCCTCAGCCAGATACCCAAAACTACATCTTCTCGTCATCAAACCAACACAAACACGAACACTACAAGACAAAAAGTAGCACATATACACAGCAGCAGCAACAGCAACAGACAGAGATTGCAGAGCGCAGAATTGGTTTAAAGAAAATATACAAAAAAGTACTTCAGAGGAGAGTTGGAGATGCTGACAGGCTTCTGGGTGTCCTTGTCTGCTAAAGGAGGCAAGATGGGTGGGGAGAGTCTGCCATTTTTTCGCTCCAAAGTCTTGGTTCTCACTCTACAATGGCCATGGCTGTCCCCTGCTGCACGTAGAAAAGGTGGGCTGCCATGAAGATCTTGCTATTTTAGTCTGGTGTGAAGTTACCATATTGGCCCTATGCTGGACGCAGCCAACATTATATTAGTAAAAATTAAACCGGCCTAACCTCGTATTAGTAACCACTATATTGTAAATAATTTATAATTTATTTTGAATTGCCATGAATTATTTAATATTGCATGTTGGGTGGCCACAAATGTAAGTCTATTTGTAGTTATTGAACGTTGTAAGTGAAAGCTTGTTTACGATAGATGATAACGATATAAAAATTATTTTAAAAAATTTTATGGGTTATTAGTTCAAAGATCAAAAGGATTTTTTTATAAAAATAGCACAAAATAAATACTTTTTTATTAAAAATTATCAAATAATAATTATTACTTGAATGCTTTTGCCTTTTTGAAATTCAACAATTTATAACATATTTAAAGTGAGAATTAATTTTTTATTCTTTATTAGATGAGTTAGAATTAGGTTGGAAAAATTGACTCTTAAAATAAAATGTGCAACATATTTAACTATATGATATAATGTGTGCATGAAATGTTTTGTATTATGTTAAATTTAAAAATAATGAGCTTATTTAAAAATAATAAAAAATCAGCATCGCTACTCTTTATTTGTCCTGAATTGTAAAAATCAAACTTTGGATAATATTATTAGACCGTAGCTAATCTAGCATGTTCTCTTAATCGTGGGTATTTTGGTCAAATAGAAAATATCATTATGTTTGAATTATTATAATGTAAAAACATACTTGGAAGTCACGCGTGCTTGCACTTGTACATCCAATTTGTGCGCCCCACCTAAAGCTCAATAATTCAACAGTTTTGGGACCCACTTTTTGATGCTCATCCGGGCCCACTTTGTTGATTTAATAAATTACTTGTATGTTTTTTCTTTTATTTCTTTTAGGTTTTTTTTCAATTTGTAAATTTAAGTAAATTGCACACATTTTCCGGGTCGCTATTGGAGGCCCACTTCTCGTTCGAGAGTATTATTACGACCGGCTCTTGAACTTATAATTTAAATTAATTATATCAAATCAAAGATAGAATAAAATCCATCTTAATATTATTAAAAAAGTGATACGCCACATGCGTCTCGGTTAATCTTCTATCCCGTAAACTATGCAACAAGTGCTACAATGAATCTTGGGACCCAAAACTTTTATCTCATAAATTTTCATATTGCTATTGTATAATTTTTGAATGTTAGGACAAAGGATTATTAAATTAGGCCAGCAGATTAGATTAAGCCAAAAGGGCATTTACGTAAAATTTTCAACCCTTTTTTGTATTAGCTTACTAACGACAACCAGCGCAGATTCTCCCATTGGATTATTCGAACCGGGCCAGACTTACTCACAGTTGGTCCGACGCAGGGCCCACATGCAACTGGGTCCAAAGATTCAAACGGGTCTGATTCGGTTTCCGTTATGTCGGTCAGAGTTTCCAATATATCGCGATATTTTGGTCAAGATCTTACCCTTGGGACTCGCGCCAGAGTAGGCGGAGAACCCAATTTAAACCTGTTTGGATCGGGTCGGTTTAATGCCAACGGCCCAACACCGATTTAGCCCGAATCCTAGTGGGGTTGTATCCATATTTAATGATCCTAAATAATAAAAGGAATATATAATATATAATTTTATAGGTACAAATTTCTAGTGACACCCACAGGTGGATGAATATGAAACAGTTTACGTAGCATATGTGATGTTCTACAAATCTTTTGGTCTGAACCATATCAAATTTTCTGCTCGCAAGATCGACCCATTTTCTAGAAAAAATATTCGAATTTGTTTTCAATATATTTCATTAACAAAGAGATAAAATGTCAACTATGAAGTTGGATCATAATAATTTAATAAACCCGGCCGTATGTATATACAAGTACTTTCTACGTGGTAGATCAACTACTTTATCCCACCAGTGAAGATAAATAGGATTATTAAACATTCCTCATTCTCAAGCACTTTTACTTAAATAAATAAACATGTAAATTACATTCATATTTTTTAAAGGAAAGTCCTTTTTCTCTACCGAATTAATACATATTCACCATATATCATTTAATATAGAAGAATTCATCTTTTACTCATTAATTTAACAGAAACAATTAAAGTCTTTTATTTTTCAAAAACTTCTTAGTCGATCGACTCAATTCTATGACTTTACGAGTTGAACTTTATGGATGATTCAAAAAATTGACCAATTTTATGGATATTGATTTTACAAGTCAAGTAGCTAGTAAAATTATTAAAATAAAACTAAATTAATATTTTATAGTAAAATAGATCATACATTTGTCAATTTTAAGTATTAAAAAATAACTATAACATATATATTATACTATTTTTATTTATTGAATTGAAAAAATAGTTTAAATACTATTGGGTTGACTCCACTATATGATACTGCCGGAGTCGAAGTCTTGAATTTTTAACTATGCTTCTAACCATGTTGATCGCCTAATTACAAGAACAAATGATGGATAATAATCTCTTGTCGGCGGAGTGTTCATCCATCACCAACCCTAACCTCGGTAGTTGAACAAATTAGTTCATGACACTTTCACTTGTTGATAATGGACCACAACCTAAGTATATACACTAGTACTAAATACTGAACTGTGGGCCCATTTTAAAATATGAGTAGGTTCATCAGATGCGAACCATGCAGAACATGAAGACACCTTCTTTTGCCAACCCTAATTGAAATGAATTCATGTGGTGCTTCTCCTTATGCTTGTACTATCTATATAGGAGCAGTAAATTGTTGCACCAAATTGCAGTTGGCCAACATGATGAGATTGCAATTGAACTGGTTTGATCAGACAATGACAATTCATGATACTATGGTACAGAGGTGTTAGGTCTAACATCTGAATGCCAAATTTAATTAGTTTATGAACATTATCTTCTTCTAATTCTTCGACAACTGTTAATAATCGTTGCCAAAGGATATGGTGCCATTCATGGACAAACATAATTTCGACAAAAATGGTAGGGGCAAACTAGTTTTTTTATACCTAGACGTTTTCAAAAACTTTTTTTACCTTGGGATTATCTTTTAAGATGAAAAAGTAGTTAATTTGGTTGGCTCTCTTGTATTCCTTCCATGGGCTAATTTGGTTTCGCCTAGATCCGGCACCATCATATAAAAGATTATATGAGAATTGAGAATTAGTGATACACACAGATTAAAAATTCAGAGCCCGGACTCAACTTGACTTACCATAAAGTGGATTCGACTTAGAGTTTGACTCCCACCTTACTCGGAGTAACATATGTTAAATTTTTAATTATATAAATAAATATATTTATGAAATCAATATATATTGATCTATTGACACTTGACATTGATAACTATGTGATTTACATTACTTAAATATATTGATTTACATCTTTTATATGTACATTTGGAATCTTATTCTGTGATTTTTCATAATACATATCTATATCTGGCTTAATTTTATAATTAGAGCAGCATGATACCCACACTTTGCATGGATTTAATCCATGTCTAATTTATTTTGAATATGTTTAATTAGTTTTAAAAATTAAAAATAAAATAAAATCTAACCCCTTACATTAAAGTATCGGGTACTTTTTCACTCTTATTGGGTTTCACTGTTTCTTGTGCCGTGGTCAATTCTATCCCTACAATACTTTTATGACCTTTTAAAACTTATTTAATTTTAAATTATAATTATAATTATTTATTATTAGGAAAGTATTGGGCTATAATTCTATCTAAATTAAAAAATGTAAAAATATTAATATATTTATAAGCATACTATCAAATTAAATTTTATTGCTTAAGAAATATACTTAATTTAAATTTTTAAATAACTATTTATATATTGTTATTTTTTATAAAAAAAATTAGAGTATAATTCAAATCAAATTAAAAATATTTGACAATAAATTCCATTTAGTGATTAAAAATTTTACTTATTGAAATTAATTTTTTTGATATTTTTTATAACAATATTTTTGTTAAATATAAATAAATATTCGTTATTTTATTTAAAATAATATCATAATAATTTTGAAATTAATTTTATATATTCTAATATATATTATTAATTAGTTTTAATTATACTCATGTCACGTGGGTCTTTTGACTAGTTTAAATATAATAAGCCATGGCAAAAATATTGATTTTTTTCATTAATTAGTTATCTATTTTTAGAATATTGAGTGTCACTTCCACCGAGTATACTTTTTTCGAACAATTTTACCACATATCCTTAATTAATTATCCTAAATTTTCATATTATCTTATTGTTATTTTACAATTTTACTTTTTTCGAAAAAAAATTGTCTCTGTTTTTTATTGTCATATATCTTTTATTAATTTTCCTTAATTTTCATATATCTCTTATTGTTAGTTTAGAATTTTACTTTTTCTTATTAGGAATGTCTATACAATCTAATCTTATTATGGTTATTAGAACCGTACTAGAAAAAAAGTCTAGTTTTATTTCTAGGTTAAAACCTAGGAGAAATTTGTCACTCCGTACTTTTCTCCATAACATTTTAAAGTTTATCGAACCGTAAACATAATTTTTTTTTGTAGTAAACTCTTCTATGATTATATTAAAAGATTTGTATCCATATCCATGCTCACTATCTTAATTCAACGATTAGGATTTAGGACTCTCATATATACAGTGATTTAAATTTAATTTATATATACATATTCATCTGCCTTTGGACTCTACTAATTAAAAGATTTCTTTTTAAAAAAATATCGGCATTGAAAACATCGATTTCTAACTATTTATTACATACTGATCTATTTATTTACATACTGATCTATTTATTACACACTGATCTATTTTATCAACAAAAATATTTAATTATAATTAAAAAATATTTTACATATTGATCACAAACCCTACTACTCATGGACTGTGGTTCGTGCAATGCATACATATATGCGTAATATACTAGTTAAAATATATTCCAGTTTTTTGGCAGTCCTATATGATATAAAGGACCATTGATCTATTTCATTTTCTTTTTGTAGACATAGCTATCATTTTCCTCATTTGATAATGGACCACAACCTAAGTATATACACTAATAATAAATACTGTACTGTGGGCCCATTTCAAAATATGAGTAGGTTCATCAGATTCGAACCATGAAGAGCATGAGTACACCATCTTTTGCCAACCCTAATTAAAATGAATTCATGTGGTGCTTCTCCTTATGCTTGTACTATCTATCTATATAGAAGGAGCAGTAAATTGTTGCACCAAATTGCAGTTGGCAAACATGATGCATTGCAATTGAACTGGTTTGATAGACAATGACAATTCATGATAATACGATACAGAGGTGTTAGGTCTAACATCTGAATGCCAAATTTAATTAGTTTATGAACATTATCTTCTTCTAATTCTTCAACAACTGTTAATAATAGTTGCCAAAAGATGTGGTGCCATTCATGGACAAACATAATTTCGACAAAAATGGTAGGGGCAAACTAGTTTTTTTATACCTAGACGTTTTTAAAACCTTGTTTTTACGTAGGGATTATATTTTAAGATGAAAAAGTAGTTAATTTCGGTGGCTCTCTTGTATTCCTTCGAAGAACTGATTGGTTTCGCCTCGATCCGGCACCATCATATAAAAGATTATATCAGAATTGAGAATTAGTGATACAAAAATTAAAAATTCGAAGTTTGGACTCAACTTAGCTGGCCATGGAGTGGAGTCGACTCGGAGTTTGACTCCAAGCTTACTTGGAGTCATTTATATTAAAATTTTAATTATATAAATAAATATTTTTATGAAATCAATATATATTGATCTATTGACATTTGACATTGATAAATATGTGATTTATATTACTTAAATATATTGATTTAGCTAATCTAAGAAAAATATAGTATGTTTTTATAACGGTTATGACTTGACTCGAGGAGTCAAATATAAAATCAACCACTATGGAATCCTTCATAGAGTTTGATTGGGCAAGGTATAGAATAGAATCGACTCAAAAAAATTTTGGAATCAAAAAGGAATTTTAAAACTATGCCACATTGAGGAAACACATAATTGTATTAGGAGTTGAATATATATATATATATATATATATATATGCACACACACACCTCTGTGTGTGTGAAAATGCTGAAGTGTGAGCCCTTTTATATTGGTAAATTTCTATCGATTGTCGTAATTTTCAGATTGAAAGGTGGTTATTGGTAGTTTTAACCCATTGAAAATTACATACCTAATGTGAATTAACTGTTTGACGAAATAAGTTCAGAGTTTACAAATAAAAAGGGTTCAATATATATATATATATATATATATATATATATATATATATATATATATCTTTCTAATTATTTCTTTGCAACAACAACCACGTCCACTATGGAGAGCAAGTTTGGTATTCACGGCATGGATGAACGACCACTGAAGATTGCGGCTAATGGTTCATCAGGGCTGCCTCCGTCTGAGAAGTTAATAATAACACCCATACATGTTAGCAAGGAGGAGGCGGAGAAGTTGAGCAAGTTCTCTGAGCATGATGATCATGAGAAACAAGAAAAAGAAAAAGAAAATGGCGCCAATAATAATGTTGGCCATGAGGAGGAAGAAGAGGTACGCTGATTGATCTATCTATCTGCATGCATGGTTGATCTATAGTACTATAAATATTGCACGTTCAAATATGTAACTGTTGCATGTATATGTTTGTTTATATGTATTGTGCTGTTTGATTAATTAGTCGCCATGCATGTGGAAGACTACATGCAAATTGTTACTTTATGGGGTTTTTGTTTGTTTTGATTCGCTTAAGGGGGACAAGCCTGATTACGATGATGATTTTGACGTACAAGAACGGTATTACAAGAACTAGGGGAGTAGAACAAGGCCAGGAAAGCTCAAGGGAGTAGGGATGGGCAAAGGAAGAAACTGGTCGGTGTATCAGGACGAAAGGAGAAAAGAAGAATTGTTGGAAAGTCTGAATTTGCCTATTTCTGATTCTGATTAACGAATGTTTCAACCTATTGATCTCGTAATAAACATCTTTTATATATACATTTGGAATCTTAATCTGCGATTTTTCAGAATACATATCTATATCTGGCTTAATTTTATAATGAGAGCAGCATGATGCCCACACTTTGCGTGGATTTAATCCATGTCTAATTTATTTTGAATATGTTTAATTAGTTTTAAAAAATGAAACAAATTTATAAAATCTAACCCCTTACATTAAAGCGTTGGGTATTTTTTCACTCTCTCGTGGTTGATTCTGTCCTTACAATATTTTTATGACCATTTAAAATTTATTTAATTTTAAATAATAATTGTAAGTATTATTATTAGGAACGTATTGGGCTATAATTTTATCTAAATTAAAAAATATAAAAATATTAATATATTTATATGCATACTGTCAAAGTAAATTTTATTGCTTAAAAGTATACTTAATTTAAATTTTTAATATTTGTATATACTTATTTATATATTGTTATTTTTTATTAAAAAAATTAGAGTATACTTCAAATCAAATTAAAAATCTTTAACAATAAATTCCACTTAGTGATTAAAAATTTTACTTATTGAAATTAATTTTTTTGATATTTGTTTATAACAATATTTTTGTTAAATATAAATAAATATTCGTTATTTTATTTAAAAATAATATCATAATAATTTTGAAATTACTTTTATATATTCTAATATATATTATTAATTAGTTTTAATTATACTCATGTATCGCGTGGGTCTTTTGACTAGTTTAAATATAATAAGCCATGGCAAAAATATTGATTTTTTTCATTAATTAATTATATATTTTTAGAATATTGAGTGTAAAGATAAAAGTATGACCTCCACCGAGTATACTTTTTTGAACAATTTTACCACATATCCTTAATTAATTATCCTAAATTTTCATATTATCTTATTGTTATTTTACAATTTTACTTTTTCGAAAAAAATTGTCTCTGTTTTTTATTGTCATATATCTTTTATTAATTTTCCTTAATTTTCATATATCTCTTATTGTTAGTTTATAATTTTACTTTTTCTTATTAGGAATGTCTATACAATCTAATCTTATTATGGTTATTAGAACCGTACTAGAAAAAAAGTACTAGTTTTATTTCTAGGTTAAAACCTAGGAGAAACTTGTCACTCCGTACTTTTCTCCATAACATTTTAAAGTTTATTGAACCGTAAACATAATTTTTTTTGTAGTAAACTCTTCTATGATTATATTAAAAGATTTGTATCCATATCCATGTTCACTACCTTAATTCAACGATTAGGATTTAGGACTCTCATATATACAGTGATTTAAATTTAATTTATATATACATATTCATCTGCCTTTGGACTCTACTAATTAAAAGATTTCTTTTTTAAAAAAATATCGGCATTGAAAACATCGATTTCTAACTATTTATTACATACTGATCCATTTATTTACATACTGATCTATTTATTACACACTGATCTATTTTATCAACAAAAATATTTAATTATAATTAAAAAATATTTTAAATATTGATCACAAACCCTACTACTCATGGACTGTGGTTCGCGCAATGCATACATATATGCGTAATATACTAGTTAAAATATATTCCAGTTTTTTGGCAATCCTATATGATATAAAGGACCATTGATCTATTTCATTTTCTTTTTGTAGACATAGCTATCATTTTCCTCATTTGAAGTAAGTATAATAATAATAATACCAAGATTAGATCATATTAAATTATACAGTATATAATAATAATGTAAAGAAATAATATATTGATAAGATTAAAATTTTAATTTCTTATTAAAAAATTAAGGTGAACTACTCACTAATTTAAATATTTTTTAGCTAGTGAGCTTCACATACTGAAGTTTATATAAATGAGAAGTAGAGTGCATAAATAATAGAGCTTAGAAAAATTTGTCGTTTTGAGACCAATAAATGACCTTGTTTTAAATTTTTAAAAGTGCACATGTTTAAAAATAATTGAATTGTAGTTTTTATTAGGTTAAAAGCATTCATTCATCTAGCCATTCATTCAAATCGCATGAATGAACCCATTCAAATCACATGAATGTAATTTTAGATCTAGACAAAATTAACCTCGCATCCATCTATCCTTGTAATTCAAAGGCTGATATTAAAGATGGTCTATATAAGAGTATAAACAGTTGTAGATACTAATTATTCTATTAAGTATATAAATATCTTTTAGTTAGATATTTGTATAATATTTTGCCCTTAAACTAAGCAACTTTTAGCAATTTTAAATTTGGGTAAAAAATTTCCACCTAAACAAAATTAGAGAAATACTGACTTGTAAAACCCGAACCATTAGCTTGTTATTTTAGTTATGGTTCACTGCGTAGACCGTCTCGAGGAGAATGTTAGTTGGTCCGATTTGATTGCTTGTGTGGTATGAGGACTTGATTTATTGTGCGTTTGGTCTGGCCTCGACTTGCCCCATTGTTAGATATATACGGTTGAGCACTAGGAGCCTAGACCTCTGTCTTTTAATATTTAATTTCAGTTTTACGGTGCTGAGGCTCACATGTTATATAATTATACGACAGATTTAATTTCATGTGGCATGTTAGCTTACATATTATCGTTCAGTGGCTCATGTAGTTTTACATTGCATGTTTTAGTAGATTAGCAGCTTAGGGCAAAGTTTCTCATGCGTCGCATGATTAGATTAGTTGTAGATTAGATCTTTAGTTGCATGTCATTGGTGGAGTACCCATTTGCTCTAGATTACTAGAGGAGCTTTGAGAGCCCATTATACCATCAATTATCCTTGTATGATGTCTATCTTTTACCATTTTATTTTGCCCCAAACCCATGGCCAAAAGCCTACCATTTCACTATTTCCGACCTGAGAGCTGCAGTGTTGACTTACCTAGGCCACGACGATTGTATCAGAAAATGAGAAAATAATCAGAAATTAAGGCCGCTACACTCACTTGTTAAGACCGCGACGCAAACCGGCGGACCCGTTTTTTAATCAAAACCTAATTCTTACACACTCCAGAACATCGGGTTAGCTAACCACCTAAATAATTTTACTTAATTCTAAAATTTACATGTTTTTAATAGATACTTATAGAGTCCTTAGAAATAATTTTTATAGATTTTATTAGCATTTTTAGAAAGGTCATTGAGGAGCACAAATTCACAGCATGAGATATCATATCAACAACACAACAAGCACACAATGTGTTTAGCGTTTTGTTCAAACCCTTAATGAGGTATTTTACCATAGTGATTTTACACGAAATAGCTAACATGTAAATCTATAAATATGAAAAAGATAGCTATTAAAAATAACCTACATCAAGGTGTAATAATTAAGGAATTAGGTGGCTAAGCTAATGTAAGCAGGAAAGTTGCCACCTTTTGCTAAGTTTGATACCTATACATGCTTATACATACACAATCATATAACATCATGTAAATAAAAGTTGTAAATCTAGCTCCTATCGACAAAATAAGACCAATATCATATAAAAATGTGGCCTACGATATGAGATGTGAATTTTCTACCAAAATAATAGAAACAAGTGACCATGCCGCATTGAAAAATATGTCATGATATTGATCATGTAAATGTAGAAATGTCATGATTCCAAAGCTTATAAACTCCTAATATATAAATCTACATAATAATCATATCAGAAAAATACAAAAAAGACATGTATAAACAACAAACAAGCACCAAAACGACAAGGAAAGGTAGAAAGGTCAAACCTTTACCTCAAGGGGTACCAAGGGGAAGTTTATTTGGACTTCCTA
Source organism: Piper betle (assembly GCA_033002965.1). Classification (NCBI taxonomy): domain Eukaryota; kingdom Viridiplantae; phylum Streptophyta; class Magnoliopsida; order Piperales; family Piperaceae; genus Piper; species Piper betle. Next base: position 1,003 of record JAURVB010013711.1, on the reverse strand, counting down.
CCCCAAGACTTACAGTAAAACCCATGACTTGAGTCAAGGTTTTATATTCAAAGCTCGGTCGGTTCGACTGTTATTTTCAGTCGTATCAATTTCAGAACATGTGTATTGAATTGAGGTCGGTCGTGTGTTATGAGCCATGAGGGTCATGTGTACCTAAAATATGATGATAACGTTACGAATACAACAGAAAATAATGAGTTATCAGAATATATGAGAGTATGCAAGTTTATTTTTATTTTTATATATAGTGGATCCTAGAATTAGTTTTATGTCGTTTAACACATTAGGACGTGTTGTAGGGCAATTTGAGTGGGTTAATAGTTATAGGGCATGTCATTGTAATGTTGTGGTATGTAATATATTTTATGGGATTTTCCCCCTTTTTTAGATTTATTATGAGTTAGTTATTATTTTTAGATTTGAGTCTGACTCGAGTCAAGTTTTATTTACGATCCATTACCCTACATTTCTCTTCTCCCCCAAACCCTGATCGCCACCATGCCACCCCCTCTACTTGTCGCCACCGCCCCCGCCATCGATCAACGTCGCCAAGCCCAGCCACGCCGTCGCCATGCCACCCTGAGAGCCCCTCGGCCTCCACGACGTGAGGGAGCCAGCGTCCTAGGGTCGCACTCCCATTGCCGAATCCACTGCTGGCGACCATCGCCGCCGCCATCCAGTTGTCGCCTCGATGTTGTCGAACCCCCCCACCGACCTTCCCGGACCGGAGCGTAGCCCATCATCGCCCATCCCGACCGGATCTCATCACCCACTATCGACCGCCCCTATTTTACCCTTTCTTGCTAGCCGCTGCCTCTGCCGACCATGTCGATGTCGTAGATGCATTGGGCTTGCCGAGCCGGTGCGAACAGTACCCCCATACAACCACTGTAAAACTCGTGACTCGAGCCAGAGTTTTACGGGAGTGAACCAGTCGGTTCAACCGTCGGTTCGAATCGAGTCAGCTTCATGGACCGCGAGCTGAGTTGAGGCCAGCTTTGAG
>JAURVB010013710.1:0-14229 GCA_033002965.1 Piper betle | reverse complement strand
AATATAAAACCCTGACTCAAATCGTGGGTTTTACACCAACAACCAGTAATATATTAAGAAAACACATTTAAAATTGTAAAAGTTGGAACCCTCTATAACAACCAATTATATTTTGCCATTTGTTGTAAAGATTTTTCGATTAAAGGTTGTAAAGGAATTTCGATTATTATATATTATCAAGATTTAGATAGAAAGATAGATTTAAAACTCATAGCAGCTAGTTCATTTCCCTTACATATATGTGAGGTATTTTGATTATTCTTCGAAATAATATGGGGAAAAAATTGATCAAAATACAAAGTGGCCATGTATATAGTAATTAGGCATGAAATATATGATCATAGGTGTCATGTACAATCTTTAAAGGAATCGTAAACGGGAAGTTTAAGGCATAAATTTTATATATGCATATATGTATATATTCAGAACTCAGAAGCATCCTGCTAGCAGCGATTTTTACCGGCTGATTTTGGCTGCGTTCCTGAATAACATTAGTTACTACTCCTTCACTCTTTTTTATTTCCTGCTTCTCCTTTTATCTTTCTCATGCAAGATCATCAATCAATCAATGGGACTGTTATAATAATATAGTACTAAAAGCAAGACATGTACAAACAAAAAATGTGCATACATAAGAACAGAACTAAGAATTAGATGAATGCCTAAGAACATAACTTTCAGTTTCTGCTAGACCATCCTCATGCCCGACGATGACACCACCGTATATGTATACCTAGTACTTGAAACTTTCTTTGGCCCACTCCAATATGTCTTTCCACAAAGATTGCAGTGTACACCACCATGAATTGGTTGCATGCAGTCCGGACTTGATATAACGATGATTTATACAATATTTCCCCGTATAACTTATATTTCTTAGCTTTCTTTGAAGGTTAATAAGGAGTATATATTTAGCGGTATTACTTGACAAATGAGCTTGGAATTGTAAAATTCAGAATGTAGGACTTAAAATCATCAAAAGCGAGCTTATACGGTGAAAAGATCAAGATTTGGAGGAAGACTAAGTGAAGTTAATCCTAGACAGACACACGGACATACAATGTACACAAAAGTGTGTTACATATAAAAATACGTGTACAAGTATATACAGACACTTGCATATGGGAAGAGGAGATGTTCAAATTTATGTTCACCAGTACCCTTGGCCTCTTTCCAACCTTCTAACATCTATATATAACCTTATTATTTGTATTCCACGGTTATCTAGATATAGATAAGATATATAGAATATAGTGCAGTGCAATAAAATAAAAAAGACCGCTTCTTTTAGCCTTCCTCTTAGGATGATGTTTTAATCTAAGTGTGGATTCATGCTTATATATTATTATTTAAGTTTTCCATAGTGTGATTAAATGTTATACATCGTATCTACGTATCTTAAGTTGTTGGATTTATTTTGGATACTAGCTAGGCTTTGCAATGCTAACATTCAAATTGGGTATTAGTTGTGATTTGCAAATTTTGTGGATACTACTAGATTATATTTTAATCTTGAGAAGCAATGAGGTATGTGTTTGAGGTTTTATTTTAAGTGGTTATTTTAGTGTGATAATTTTTTAGGAACAATCCAAAATAAAGAGCTATTACCGTGCAAAAGATTGACATTAAAAACAAACTATATTAGGGTGTAAAAATTGGAGAAAGAGGCGGTCAGGTCACAGGGATCATAAAAACTATTATCTTTCGTCAAGGTTGGCACCCCTACATGCATGGACATCATAGCAAATAAATGATCAACATGAAAAGTGTAGATCTAATGTGTTGAGTGGCAAAAAGTAAGAATCATGAAAAATGATATTTACAATGCTCGATATATTATGGCAAAATAGTGCATATCCACAATATTAACATACTAAAAAATACATATTTATTTTCATACATGAGCAAATGACATGATTGCAAGTCTTATACACTTCTAACAAGAAAATCTACATTACAAAAATGCTAAATAAATATAAACAATCACATACACAAGCATCAACACCAAATACTCATATAAAGTGGCCAAAAGAAGAACCTTTACTTCAAAGGAGACCAATGTGACCTACGACCTAAGGCGGCTAGGCTAGGTTAGGAGGAACTTAAAAGGGGTTGGGATGGTTTAAGAGGAAGAAAATAAGCAAGGGAAGGCAAGGGAAGACAAAGGGGAGAAATGGCTTGGAAATTGGCTACTATTTATAGCAAAAATCAGGGCCAACACAAGGCTGTTAGGAAGGCACCTCTGCGCTGCACTCTAGCATGTCAAACCACACGGAGCCAAAAAATTAGGCACATGATTCCAATCGGGTAATGATTAAACTGACACGAAAACCTTTAGACAAATAACTCGGGTTTTACAATATAATTAGAATTTATGATGTTTTAAGATTATTAATTTGGATAGAATCATTCTTTACCCGACAATAATTTAATAGGCGCAAGTCTTATCTTCAAAAATAATAAACTCAAGTTGAAGATCATGAGAATATTCTAATTAATATATCAAATCTTACTCTTTTATGCATTAGACATAAGACTAATTTGAAAGAACCTACCCATTTCTAAAAAAATTCATTCTTGAAATTCCTTTCTTTGATTTGCAAGGCTAACCTAAGTCTAGCAAACCGTCCATGATATAATCCTAAATCAACTATGATGTAATCTACGACTAACCCGACCCAGTGTAACTTGAAAAGCCCAAGTTATAATTTTTTAGGAATTTTCATTTGCGTAGGATTATCATTCCAACAATTTTATACAGAAATAAATAAATAAAAATTATAATAATAACACTAATAATAATAATAATAATAATCTCATATTAAATAATTAGTAATAATGGGTACATTGGCTATTTTAAGCTCGAATCAACCGTAACGTTAAAAGCCTGAAACACAATATGAGTGAATAAAAACTCTAAATCTTTAAATTAATATAGTAATTAAAAAATAAAAATAATAGCTAGACAAAGACATGTACTATGCATGATTATTAAAGCAACATAGTAGAAAAAAATATGAATAAAATATTATTTTTAAATAATATACCAAAAATTATTTTATTTTAAGAAAAAACATTTGCTTTTAGAAAACTATGGATATATAAAATATTAAAAGTAATTTCATTTGGGTGTGAGTAAAATTATTAAATGAGTATTAATAAGAGATTTTTTATTTGAGTAGGTTTTAATATTAACTATTATTTTTTAAAATATTTCTCATTCAATTAGAATTATACATGTTTTCATACCAATAAACAACACTAAATTTCTTGACAACCAAACAAAAATAAATTTTTTATTTTCAAATTTTTTATTTTTTTCGTATGATTTCAGAACATTTATTTAATATGATTCTAGAACAACCAAAGAGACCCTTAAAAAATTTTAGATAATCCTGTTTTTCTCATAATAATAATAAAAAATTCAAATTAAGTATTAATAAACATATAAAGTTATTATAGAATCAAAATAAACCACAACCCAAAAAGGGTCAAACACCGTGACAGAGAAAAAAAAATCCTTCAATATAGGGGATTTATACCACTAGTTACTAAATTATATGTACATCCTAAGGATCAATGACCCCAAAGCAAGGTATGAACAAAATCAGCAAAGATATCAAATTCAACTATAAATACTAATACATAAAATATTTAATTCAAACTGGATTAATAATAAATACATGAAATATTATAATTCAACATGGAGTAGGCTCTAATCACATAGACTAAAGACTTCTAATAGTTAAAAGTAATAACGTTCATGGGATCACATTTCAAGTTTACTTGAAAATCAATAAATAGAAATATTTACAGTGAAAGATTTTTCAAAATGGATGCCAATAACTATAAAGTAATAACAAAATAACGTTTTATCGTTCCTCATCACGCAGGTAAACAACTAGTTAGTGACTATGAAAGTGTCTAAACTAATATATTAGTAAGAAAAAGAATGCGGGCTCATCCGCATTGACATTAAACCGTATTGATTAGAAGCTCCAGCGTCGTATACTTGCAGGGAATTTATGTTTTCCCTTTCTGGTTTCCGCAGAAATTTCTGGCAGTCAGCTCCGCAGTCATTAAAAGAAATCAATAATTTTGGAAAAATCTGTTCAACCGATGACACAAATGGTGACTGCTGGCTCTTATTAAGATATATTTGAGTTGTCCTTTTTAGATCGACTGTTTTTGAGTCGATCCATTTTGTTGCTACTTGATGGATGGCCAACTGGTGAACCGCTCATGTATGCCTTGCAAGCACTCAAAATTGCATCTGCACGCAAGCAGAAATGCCCCCGTACAAGATCCTCAAAATGCTGCAAGGTGGGACAAAGAAACACTATCAATCTAAACGCCCAAGATCATACTAAAACCACAAATCAGAAATGTACATCATAAATAAATACACCATGTTTGAAGTCTACATATTACACTGCGCTAGTTAAAACCTGCCAAAGTTATTCATGCAGCCAGCTAATTAACGCAATTAAGAACTTGGAAATTGAGTTTTAAGTTTGCTTATGTTAGTAACTGACTTATGTGAGACATTGGGAAGTTATCCGGTTGATCTGAACTGTTAAGAACATGAATTTCTGCATAAACTTATTCCAATAATCATTGTGAAATGGTATGAGGAAGCAATCTCACCATCGGAGGCTTTTTAATGTATACATCATGGTCCTGCATGATAATATGAAAGTTTGTTCGCTATATACTATGGAGTTTGCTCGCCACCTACTTGGCCTGCTGTATTTGCATATCCCGGTTCATTGAAGTGAGGCTTTCATTCAACACTAGGGCTTGAATAGAAAGCAAGACCCTGGAGCATATTAGATACTTTCGGGATCCATTGTTCATCTTTTTGCACCTTCCAGGTGTTGAGAAGGCTAAGGCGAAGACACTATTCTGTACGCGTTAGATGGGACCAGTCATGGGTACCGGTGGTGTGCACCTTCTGCATGATGAAGTGAACATTTACATATGATAAGTTATACGCGTATGTTATTTTAGGAAGGGTAAATGAATATGGAGCTAAAAACATGTTACGATGATAGTAAACCCGTAGTCGATTGCGCAACCATCAGCAAACATCATAGTATTTATCTCAAAGAAGGAAGAATAGATTACGCACATGCTAAAATATCAACTTTAACATATCTTAACACCATTTAGTATCATATCAGTTATAAAGACTTCCTCGCAAAAGCTAATGCATGACTTGCTCTCCTTCGTAATGAATCACATACCGGAGGTTAAGCAGGGTAATCAGAAGGAAGGCGAATGTCGAAGAGAGCCATCAGTGATAAGGTGTTCCATGTGCTCCAACAATCACAGCTCTCATCAAAATCAATTCTTTCCTCGTAAACCCTGACAAAGATAGATTCTGCCAAAAATAAAAACAGATCAACTATCGGAGCTCAAAACTCTTCAGAGACCAAAAACATACTGTGACCAGAACATATTTGCAGAATTCACACAACTTGCACAGAACAATAGCGTAGCTCCCAACATCTGCCAAAACTATCATTAGCAGACATGACTCCAACAAAGTTACTAGGTGACAATGAGGAGGAAAATCACGAGGATGGAGATGAGAAACTGACTGGGACAACCACATGCCACAATTAACCAAACATAACAAATCTGGACAAAACTATCATTAAAGGGGTTGATCTAGGGAAATTCTTTTTAGTGACAATGACAATGGTAATGAAGCTGATGATCATGCAGGACATCAATGGCAATGGCGATGAGGACAACAATGGCAACGGCAAACCATGCCCAAATTAACAAAACTAAGAAATATTGACCATCTTCTGAAAATTTAATCAAGGAATGCATTGGTTCTTGCTTGCGTGGACAAGTGGATCAAAGGTTCAAAGTTTAAATGCAACAAGTGTGCTTTCTAATAACTCACTATGTGCTGGGTATCGTCCTATCTGTATCACCATGAGCACCTTTTCCCAGCTGGAATGGGCTCAGAACCCATGGATTTCACATAAGATTGATTTCTTTCATATTCAGACAACATAAAACCCATCTATAAACAAAGTGACATTTTCATTCAAGATGCCCCTCCTGTCCTGACCCTTAAAAGGGAAACTCTACTGAAAAAAATGTGAAGAGTTCAAAATCATAAGTGTCAATAATTGAAAAGTGATTTGCAATTAGGGACAAGACACCATGAGAAGCAAATTGCAAATAATAACGGTTGTCAGGAAAATGATAATTCATATTGATAAGGCCAGTTCGTATATCGAATATAGCTTTTTTCAGAAAGCTAACTGCGTCACAGAACTGACTAAAACAAACATAGACAAGAAAATGATAACTACAGAAAAAAAAGAGGCTAATCACTCTGGTAAATCCTTCTCCAAGAGCTTCCATTCGTTTTGTATTTTCCTTGACCACTCGACTGATTCCTGTCAGGATATAGGATCTTAAAATATCAAGGATCAACTAGAATTAGAAGCCTTCATATAAAGGGTAAAAGAATATTCGAAGAGAACCAACATCAGCACCACCGAAGCCTATGTCATCTTAGTGAAAAAATTAAGATGCACAACACTATATAATACCATAAACTCCATATACGTTGCAGACCAGATAAGCAAATTGCAATAAGGTGATTAAGTACACCGCAAATCATAATCATCATCATCACTATCAGCTAACTTGGGTTAGCAAATGCGAACTTTGTGCCATCAATTGTTGGATTTAATATTTTAATGTATGACTGAAACTGAACATTAATATGGCCTACAAAGGATGAAGTGAAGGAAAAAGTCTCTACTCCTGATCTAAATTCTTTGGGAGCAGATAGATGACAAAGAAGAAGAAGACACTTAACTTGATCACACAATTGGGCAAGAAAAATAATAGAAGGTTTTAAAATAAATGACACATCAAAATCGAATGACATGATGTGAAGTTCTAACATTAAACTAATATTTTACCAATCCAAATTTTTTGGAAAGACCTAATGAGATGATTTAGACTACTTAAACTATTATGATAACACAGCTATATCATAGTAGTAAACAAAATTAGGTAGCAAACATGGATGATACAAAATCATATTAATTACCTTCCTACAAAAAATTCCACTTTTGAGCCCTGCGCACTGAAACAATGATCAGAATGATCAGAAACGACGTCAAATTGTTTAAAAAGGCGATACTTTTTCTCAACATCAGATTCAGGTTTTATAATAGCTTTTTGGAAAGCAACAGCAGCATCAGGAGCGGAGGTGCTAGCACTTTGGAACCAGGGGAGAGAAACCTCTGCACCAGGAGGTATCCTATCAGCATCAAGTTGGGTAGCTAAATACTTGGCGTTGTCATCTTCATCATCGCTATCATCATCAAAGTAATCATCGCTGTCGTCAAAATAAGTGTAGTCCTCATCAGTTTCCATCTCCTGCAGACGCAAATAAACGTTCACAAATTGAAGGAGCATAAAAAAATTGCCCACAAAATTGGTTTTAAAAGAATACATCGTATTTTTGCAAAAAAAAAAAAAAAATCAAATATTTCGTGTTTTTAAATGGATTAATTAATTTTGCAATTTAAACAATTTTATGCGAGAAAAAAAAATCGACGACATCTACAAATCCATTTGATTGGCGACCCTAACCTAGCGGATGCTCGCTTTCAAAATCAAAGAAAATAAAAATTGCCCCCTTCGAAAATTGGCCTTCAAAGAATTCAGCTTTTATTCATGATTTTAAATTCATCGAAGGCCGATGAATTTAAACAGAACAAAAAAAAATCGGCGCAGGAAACCTATAAAAATCGATTTGATCGGCGAGAAAGTACCAAACAAATTTTAGAAGACAAAAGAACAAAATATCACCTGTTCAAAAGTAAAAAAAAAAAAAGATTCAAGAACTATTTTTTCCCACCTCGGTCTGCAATCGGGGACCTTAGAGGTCTCAGGCGCATCAATCCAGCAAAAAAAGGAAAAAAGTGAGAAGAAACTGTTTCGAGAGGGAAGTAATTTGGCATTAGAAGGGTATTTATTCGGGAATCACGATATTAATTATTAATACAATAATATAATTTAATTTAGAAGAGGATAAACAAGGCTTAAAAAGGGAGGGCCCACGGACGCAAATGAAAGTTTTGTTTTTTTTAACTGTTACATGATTCGTTAAACCTCGAATTTGCATTAAAAAAGAAATTTATAATTTTCCTAATAAACGTTCAATTATTCTTATATATATATCAAATTTTAATCGTGGTTATCTGATTATAAGACAGGCTTAATTTTGATGATAAATTTGAAATATATATATAATAAATAATCAAGTTTTAATATTTTTTATTATAATTGATCAAAATTTTAAATTTATATAATATATAATCCAATCTAAAATTTTTATTTCATATACAGTAAATTTATATATTTTAAAACTATTTTATTCATAATATTTATTTTATTAATGGCTTCCGACGAACTATTTATTTCGACCCGGCCTAAAATATAATATAATAAAAAATAATTTAGTATTAAAAAGGTACTTATTGATGGCTTTAAACATGAAATAGGAATTGCGATATTAACTAGTAAAATAATAATATAACCTAATTTAATAGAGGAGAAACAAGGGTTAAGAAGGAAGGGTAGCCCATATAACGATGAGAAGGAGAGGGAGATGCAAAAAAAGTTTTATTTTTTTCCCAATTCGCTAATGTAGAAACCCGTGACTCGAGTCAGAGTTTTACGGGAGTGAACCAGTCGGTTCGAGTCGAGTCAGCTTCATGGACCGCGAGCTGGGTTGAGGCCAGCTGTGAGTTATGAGCAATGAGGGTCATGTATGCTCAAGTGTATGATGATAACGCCTGAAAGATGATGAAAAAATGGGTTATCAAGTATATGGAGGTATGCAGTATTGATTGTTATTTTTATTTGATCGTAGAATATTTTAGGGCCGAATGACGAATTAGGACGCGATATAGGTGAGTTCGGGTGGGTTATTAGTTATAGAGCATGTCATTTGGATGTTGCTGTGTTTGTTTTATTTTACGGGATTTTTCCCATATTTTTCTAGATTTTTTTTAGAATTTATTACGAGACTAGTTATTATTATTGACTCGAGTCGGAATCGAGTCAATGCTTAATTTACGAAACTGCCATCGCACGCTACTTCTTCTTCCTCCCGACCCTTCTTTCAACCCAAACCCTCGCCGCCGCCCCTTGTGGTCGCCGCCGCCGCCGCTGCCGACGCCGGGCTGCCGCCGATCGACGCCGCCCCGCCCCGCCGTGCCGTCGCCGTGCCGCCACGACCCACCCCGGCCACCGTCGCGCCGCCACGACGCCGGAATCGCCCCGCGAAGCCGCTTCGGCCGTCGCCACTCCGGGCCTGATTTCGCCGCCGTCCGGGCCGCTCCGCCGCCGCTGTGACGCCGACGACCACCCCTCGCCGTCGCCGACATTTCCCCCATCCATCCCGACCGCCGTCGAGGCCGGCCGGAGCCCCGATTGGAGAACGCCGCCGCCGACGGCCATCGCGGCCTCGGTTGCTCTGTTTGACACCGCCATCGGACCAAGCTCGTCGAGCTGGTGCCGATAGACCCCCTGATTGCTCCGTCCCGAATCGTGGCCGGAAAACCGCCGACAAGCGCCGGAAAACCGCCAAAACCGTCGAAAATTGGATTCGTGGGAAATTCGCCGGAACCCATCGAGTTGATGCCTGGTACAGCCCCAGTTTCGAGAGCTCCGTATAGGATGGCACCTCTAGAGCTCAAGGAACTGAAGGAACAGCTACAGACACTGTTGGACCAAGGATTCATCAGACCGAGCGTTTCCCCTTGGGGCGCACCTGTGTTATTTGTGAGGAAGAAGGATGGAAGCATGCGGTTATGCATAGATTACAGGATGCTAAACCATGCAACGGTTAAGAACAGATACCCTCTTCCTCGTATTGATGATTTATTTGACCAGTTGAGCTTAGCAGTCGTCTTTTCGAAGATTGATTTGAGATCAGGATACTACCAACTGAGGATTAGAGCAGAAGACATCCCGAAGACTGCGTTCAGGACGAGATATGGACACTACGAGTTTCAGGTCATGCCGTTTGGATTGACCAATGCCCCAGCAACATTTATGGACTTGATGAACCGAGTGTTCAATCAGTACTTGGACCAGTTTGTGATCGTCTTTGTGGATGACATACTGGTATATTCTTCATCTAAGGAAGAACATGCGCAACACCTGAGGATTGTGTTGCAAACACTGAGAGAGCATAGGTTGTATGGGAAATTTTCGAAGTGCAGTTTCTGGTTGTCAGAGGTGAATTTTCTCGGCCACATCATCTCAGCATCAGGCATCTCAGTGGATCCAGCTAAGATAGAGGCAGTAGTGCAGTGGGAACAACCGAAGACACCAACAGAGGTTCGAAGCTTTCTAGGATTGGCTGGATACTATAGACGGTTCATTCAAGATTTCTCTTCCATAGCAGCCCCTCTGACACGACTAACTAGGAAAGAGGAACGGTTCATATGGACAGACGAATGTGAGCGGAGTTTCAGGATGCTAAAGGAGAGGTTGACTTCGGCGTCTATCCTCGCATTGCCTGAGGGACATGAGGATTTTGTAGTGTATACTGATGCCTCAGGGATTGGCTTAGGTTGTGTTTTGATGCAGAGGGATAAGGTTATTGCTTATGCATCTCGTCAGCTCAAGGTGCATGAGCGTAACTATCCTACTCATGACCTAGAGCTTGCTGCAGTCATATTCGCTCTCAGAATATGGAGGCACTATCTATATGGAACATCTTTCAGACTTCTAACTGATCACCAGAGTCTGAAATATATCTTCACGCAGAAGGATCTGAATAGCAGACAGAGGAGATGGTTAGAGATGTTAGCTGATTACGAGGTCGACATAGCATACCATGAGGGCAAGGCGAATGTGGTAGCCGATGCATTGAGCAGGAAGCCAGGATTCTTGTACACCGCAGGATTAGCAGCATTGTCAGTGACCGAGCACACTACGAGCCAGAGACAGTTAGTTGGGATGATGGCGCGACTTACGATTCAGCCAAGCGTGCTTGAGCAGATTCGGATTGCACAGGAGGTAGATCCGCAGTTGAAGCAATGGTTGGAACACGGAACACATCAGGAATTGGCCAGGGATACAGACGGATTAGTCAGATTGAGAGGCCGACTATTCGTGCCTAATGTCCCAGAGTATCCCGGACTTCGAAGTACTATTCTTCACGAAGCTCACACGTCGAGATGCTCAGTACACCCAGGTGGAGTGAAGATGTACTGTAAAACCCACGATTCGAGTTAGGGTTTTATATTCAGAACCGGTCGGGTCGACCGTTATTTTTCGAGTTGAGTCAGTTTCAGGACACGTGTACCGAGCCGACGCCGGTCGCGTGTATGAGCTATGAGGGTCATGCGTACCCAAGTATATGATGATAACGTCATGAACACAGCAGAACAGAATGAGTTATCAGATATATGAGAGTATGCCAGTCTTTTTTATTTATTATTATTTTTATATATAGTGGATCGTAGAATTAGTTTTAGGCCGTTTACCGCGTTAGGACGCGTTACGGGCATTTTGGGTGGGTTGATAGTTCTAGAGCATATCATTATAATTTTTTTTTGGTGTTGTTTGATTTTACGGGATTTTTCCCGATTTTTATGAATTTTTTTGGGATTTAATACGACTTAGTTATTATACTTGACTCGAGCCGGAGACGAGTCAAGTAATATTTACGAGTTTGCCACCACACACACCCCCGACGTTTTCTCCCCCACGCCCAAACCCTCGTGCCGCGCCGCCCCTGTTCGCGCGCCACCGCCGCCGCTGTCGGCGCCGCCCGGCCGTCGACCGACGCCGCCCAGCTCGGCGACGCCGTCGCCATGCTGCCCCGACCAAGTCCGGCCCCAATCGGGCCGCCGTGACGCCGGAATCGCCGTGCGTAGCGCCGCGGCAAGGTTTTGGTCGCGTCGCCGATCGCGCCGCCGCCGACCGTCGCCACCACGATCAGGTGGTCGGCTCGACGTCCTCGACCCCTCAGCTGCCTTCCCCGACTGGAACGGAGGCCGTCGCCACCGTGGCCGGCCGGATTTAGCGACCCAACGCCGCCGCTCTGTTTTAGCCGTTTTCCGGCGAGCCGCCTCCTCCGTTGGCCGCGTCGACCTCGTAGATGAGTCGGGCTCGTCGAGCCGGTTCTGAGGGTACCCTATATGACCCCTATCCAGCTAGTAGACGCCGCCGGCGATTGTCGCCGGAAAACCACCGGAAGTCGCCGGAAAACCGCCAGTAGCTGCCGGAAAACCGCCGGAAAATCGGAATTTCTGGAATTCGCCGGAATTCACCGGATCTTCCGCGGGGCTCACCCAGTGGAGCCCGATCGAGCTTCGGACGCCGATGAGCGCCGAATTTGAGCTCCGAGACGCGCGACGGAACCCTAGCCGTCGCCGATTGCCGACGACGTGAGGTATAATTACCTCCGATTGATTTATTTAAAATTGATGATAATTGTTAGCATAGCATGCTAGGGTTGATTAATTATCATGATGAATATCAGAGTATGAATGAAGTTACATGATTTGATTGATAGTGCATGGAGGATAAGTAGTCTAGTGAGATAAGTAAATATGAGCATGTTAATCGAGTATGACGTAGCTTAGAAAAACAGTATAAAATTGGTATGAATAGGATGACGTAGAATTATTTTTTTACATTATGATTACTTGATTGTTGATGGATGTTATTCGTATTGTGTGATGTTTGCTGAGTTTGATGCATCATTTAGTTAGCGGGCGTTAGTATCTAGTTTTGATGTGTAGGTACGAAGTAGGAGCTCGCCGCTTAGGCGCGATGACACGCTTGGAGCTTCCACCAGGTCCGTTTAGGACTCGTCTTGTTTTACGCTCTTCCATTGTATGTTTATTTTATTATTGCAGGGCGGGTTAAGTGGCGTTTTATCGGATCCCACTTAACTCGGGCCATTTAATCGAATATTTCCGGATTAATAACCCCTCGAGGATGAGATCCCTCGAGGATGATTTCGAAAACAAGATCCACCACAAGTTGCCTTCGGGCCTATTATATGAATCCCTTCCCAGGCCTATATATATAGTTTTATCGAGTTTTCAGTGAGACGAGAGATGGAGAAACCGACTGCACGTACCATGCAGAGGATGCCGTGACAGTCAAAGCGGGCTCTGGATTAGTGCCAGCGGACTGTTCCATTCCCGAGGGATCCTGACAACTCCGCGTTTGAGTTCCTCACACCCGGAGAACGTGGAGGTTTACGGGTACTGTTTAGTACAGCGCATGTCCGGACTTGTGGTTCAAAGGGTACTAAAGGCGACTGCCTGAGAGTACTCGGCCTTCGTGCTCAAGGCCAGGAGAAATATGGAGGTAAGGAGAGGGCTTAGGATAAAGTTTCACGAGAAGTACTGAAAAAGAAGTGCTGAGAGTAGCACAGTACCAGCAGCAGAGCAGTAAGTTCGGGATGCTACCGGGTCTGCAGCCCAGTGGCTCCTCAGTAGTGCCCTTCAGAGTGTTCTTGAGGAAGTATATGTTTTCTTTCAGATGAGAGTTTGCTCTCATAGCCAGTTTGTTATAGTTATTTTATTTTCCGGACCAGTAACGCTTGTTACTGACGTTTTTCTTATATATATGTAGGTGATAAGCACGAGATGGATGAGCCAGCTTGGACGGAGGAGCAATGAGGTCTTGTGCACACACATGTTAGATTTCTGAATGTTTAATATTGTATCATTATGTTATTATTTTGTGAGTGACATGATTAAATGTTTAATGCATGACAATGACATGAAATAAAATGATCAGAGTAGCGCAGCAAAAGTGGGGTTTGGACCCAAAGTTCAGAGAATGATGAATATAGTAGATTAGAAGCTTGTGTGAATGCTATTGTTGCTATGCGTATATATGTTAGAATATACGATTTTGACAGGGTGGCCCCTAATTGTATTTTTAGGGGAAATTCTGTCCCTTTCGTTTTATAATTTTTACTAATTTTGATTGTGATTGTGATGGTGTGAAATTTAATTTGCATGTCATTCATGTAGTACCATGTTAGGATTTTGCGCATTTATTCATTCACGATGGATCGTATCTTCATCTTAAGACGCCGAGATTGGATCCGCATGAGTTAGGTTCGGGTTAGCCGACCTAACCGGGGCCTGTAACATGCCGGTTCGGTTCACGAGCGTGAACCGGATTTGGGGTGTTACA
>JAURVB010013709.1:0-57652 GCA_033002965.1 Piper betle | reverse complement strand
CAGGTATATTGTAATGTCACCGTGTGCATACCATTTTACAACTCCGGCCAACCCCTATACACGTGGACCTCTTCTATATGTGTATGCCCTACTTTATTTAAAAATAGCTAAGTATGGGATATTGAAGTGTAACCTTATACATCCCACTTTCACAGTTCTAGACAACCCCCATACATGATGACCTCATTTATATATGTACACCCTACTTTATTTAAAAATAGTTAAGTGTGAGACCTTGTAGTGTCACCGGGTGCATACTACCATCACAGTTTCAAACAACTACTGTACGTATTGACCTATGAAGTAAGAAGCAGAAAAAAATTATTAGGGGTGACAGGATAAGGATGAGTACTCATAAGGTGCTAGTCGATGCCTTAAATCGTAGTTTAGGTTTTCACTTTTAATCACCCCCAACCCAACCCCCTAGTTCCTCTGCTTCCTCTCTCGTCGCCCTTCCTTTTGCTTCAGACTCTGTACACCTCTTCCTCCTCTTCCTCCTACCTTACCCCCCTCCCTATCATTTGCCCACCTCATCCTCCTCTAATCCAAAACCAACGAAGCTAATCATTGTCTCCTCATCCTCCTCCTACTTAGTCAAGTGTGGGTACGATATGAGTACTGTTTCAATATGCACATCTCCCGTTCATAGTGTATTAGCACAGTATCTGTCCACATGTCGTCACTTCCGATGACTTTTAGATGTGTCGACCATTATTTTATATGTATGTCCCACTTTTGCCACTTTTTATAATAATATTTCAAAGTCTTAATTTTTATATCTGTTGCATAGCGTTGTCTCACGATTGTCGTCCACACTTAATTTGAAATTCAAAAATTAATCTATACCTTCAACTTTCAGTTTGGGCAAGGTCAGGTTGTCACACGTCCGTATTGCCTCACTTGGCCGGCCCCGTTATCGGTCGAAGTATTACCCTAGTGAAACTGGTTCATTTGAAACAAAAATATTAAGCCAGGATTGAGCCACGTTCTATATAAAAACCCGACAACGCTGACCCAGCCTGAACCAAGGGACAAATACGGCAAAAAAGACGCTCAGGTCTCTGATCTGAAATTGAAATGGATTTTGTCTCTAATTTAGCAAATGGGCCTCATTAGGTTCCAAATATGTAAAAACCTCTACAAGTAGATGGGTTGCTTATTTCACACAATAAGCCAGGCAAATATGTTGAAATCAGCTTTGAAATAAAAGATGGTAGAAGTCAACCGTTTGTTTGTCATTGATGAGATGTTGCCGTGTTTAATGAGTTAAGTTAGACCACTAATTAGCTTCTCATTGATGAGATGTTGGCCGTGTTAGTAATGAGTTAAGGTAGACCACTAATTAGGTTCTCATATAAAGTACACAACTATAATCTTTTAGAAATACAGGCCCTAAGCATGAATCAAATGTAATAATCAGGGTGGAATCAAATGTACATGGCTCCGGTTGGCTGTGTCATCGCAGAAATTTCTTACCAGCGTTGTGATCAGGACATGTGGGGCACGGCACATACATGCAGAGATTAGGCCCAAGACAATGGCCAAATGGGCCTTGATCAACCATTTAAAAGGGCTAGGCTAATATTGAAGGCCCACATGTCCACTGATATATATAATGATAATCTTTTATCTTTTGCTTATAATTATTAGTAGTTTTGTTCTGCTGTTGATTTTGAATTAATAAAATATTTAAGCAATATTAAGTTATTTTATAGTTAGGTTTAACTAAATAATAGAAGGAGATTTTATGGTGATTAAATTAACTGCAGGTGACATTGGGGGCAGGTTAAAATGGACTCAATTCGTTCCATTAGTACTTATATCTCTTATATACAACAAGCTGAGTGTAAGTTGTGTGATAGAGTTTTTCTATATAAGCAAAATTTAGTTTAATAAATTTAATGACTTTTTACATAAATCATTAGGTATAACAAATAATATGTAGGACCTATTTGTCTTTCTGGTACCATTTAACTACTATTTTCATCTTTCTTCATTTAGGTCCTTTTAGTTGATATAAAAATAGTACAAATGAAGAAATTTCATATGAAATGAAAATATAATGAAATGAAATAACATGAAAATTTTAAAATTTTTTATTATATGTTTAGATAGTAGAAAATAAAATTAAAATAAAATATTCCTTCCTATTTGTATTTGCATGTGCACGTGTCTCAAAAAATTTCCTTCAATTTATTTTATTTTTTATAAGAAAATATTACTTTATAAATTTTTATATAAACTTATTTCAACTAATTTTTTTAAAAATAAATTTTAAGACATCTAAAAAGAAGAAAATTTGTGATCTCCAACTTTTATATTTCTTTCCTAAAATTTTAGGATAACTAAATAAATGCCGAATTAAAATGTACCACTAGTATTTTCATTTTCAAAGATTACAAACTCGTATAAATATCAGTAGAAAAAGAAAGGGAAATTCAAATGCTCATTACAAATTGACTAAAAAAAGGATTAAGTAGAAAACGAGAAAAAAATAAATAAATTGGGAAACATTGTGTTTGACATTGTTTCTCATTTCCACTTGTTGGCAACAATGTCAGCCAAATCAACCACCCTCTGTGAGTATCCCCATTCATTGTCATACCATGCAATGACCTTAACCATGTCATCTCCCATGACCATGGTCAGGGAGGCATCCACGATGGACGACACATCAGAGCATTGGAAGTCGACGGAGACCAGGGGCTCGTCGCAGACGGAGAGGATGCCGTCGAGTTCTTTCTCGGCGGCCTCCCGGAATGCAGCACTGACCTCCTCGGCAAAGGTCTTCTTGGACACTTGCACCACTAGGTCTACAACCTAGACAATTTAGGGGTGGGCACACGAAGTGCAATGCCATTAATCTTGCCCTTAACGTGGGGAGCACTAGGGCTACAGCTTTTGCCGCTCCGGTGGATGCCGGGACAATGCTGAGTACAGAAGCCCTCGCACGGAGGAGATCACGGTGCATGCATCGAGGAGCCGCTGGTCGCCGGTGTAGGAGTGAGTGGTGGTCATGGTATTCTTGATGATCCCTGTGACGACGTCCATTTGCCATTCGGTTTATCCACTACCAACAGCTTAATGGCCACCAGTGCCAATTGCAAGCAAATTCAAGTTGTACTAATTAACACATTGTCATGTGTCAAGAATTGGCCCAACCAGAATACAACGTAGCATTGAGCATCAATGTGGCTTTGAGCTTACCAAATTTCTGGTCTAGGACCTTGACAAATGGGGCAAGACAAATGGTGGTGCGGGAAGCATTGCTAATAATGGTGGCCGAGGGACTGTATTGATCAGCATTCACTCCAACAACATAGGTTGGAATGTCACCCTTCCAGAAGCAGTGATTAACACCTTCTTTGCTCCTCCTTCAATGTGCTTCCCTGCTCCCTCCTTGTCCACAAACACTCCAGTCCCCTCAATCACAAGATCAATGCCCAAATCCCTAATAAAATCCAACACTACGTGATAATGCAAGTATCTTACAATAAAAATAAGCTTTGTATGTATTCCGATATATAAGGTGAGGGTGGGAAGTTACTTCCAGGGGAGGTTGGCGGGGTTGCGGTTGGTGACCACCTTGATGACCTTGCCATCGACGAAGATGGCATCATCACCAGCCGGCTTCACATCAGCATCAAAGATGCCGAGGATGGAATCGTATTTGAGGAGGTGGGAGGCCTGCTTGACACCTCCGGTGTCGTTGACGGCGACAACATCAAGGGGCGAATCCTCTTGACCGTGCCAGCATCGGAGGAAGTTCTGGCCGATCCTTCCAATCCATTGATGGCCACCTTGATCTTAGCCTCCACCACTCCCTTCTTCTTGCCACTCCCTGCGGACACCTTCGCCAGTACAAGCGTGAAATTAAAATAAGCGACGTTACAATAGTACCCCTCGTGGAACATTGCGAGGATGAATGATTGATCTGTATCTAAATGGATTAATCTATAGCTAGAAAACTTTTCCACCACATGTTCTTAAGGCGTGTTTTAGTCATTTTACATTGTCGAGAGTGTTGATAGAATTCCACAATTGCTCCCAACTCCCAAGCCGGGTTGCACGAATCGGCCAAGTGTGGAATCAGCCGATTTAAATCGGATCGGCGTGATGCCGATCCGATTTTGGGGCCGAATCGGTTGCTGAATCGGCCGATTCTCGACCGATTTAACTCGGAATCGGAATCGGTTTTTTAAGAAATTACTAAAATACCCTAGGTCTGATTTTAATTAAATTAATTAAGCATGGGTAAAATGGTAATTTGGCTTAAAAACCTCCCCGCTTCCGCCGTCGCGCTCGCTCCGTCGCCCTCCGCTCCGCTTCCGCCTCAGCTCCGCCACGGCCGTCCGACCACGTCGCCGCCCCGTTTTTGCCTCCGCCATGCGTCCCCGACTCCGGGCTCGCCGCTGGCGGGGGTAAGAGGGGAGGGTGGCATTCTCGTAATTAAAAGTTGACTCGAGTCTAACTCGAGTCAAAAATAATAATTAATTCTAAATAATTTAAAAAAATCTTAAAAAATATTTAAAAATATCATAAACTATAATACACAGAATAATATCAAAATAACATCAATACCTAATTTTAATATATTTATATTATGAATTGTCAAATTATTATATATAACCGATTAAATTAATTTGGACCGATTCAACTGAACCGATTTCTGGCTGATTCAGACCGATTCCGATTCTGATTCACGGGAAAACCGATTCCGATTCCGATTCCGATTCGATTCATGCAACCATGCTCCCAAGTACTTGTGATCGGCTAACTAAGAGTGGGAATCATATGGAGAAGAAGGAAAAGGGAAGAGTCTCTACCGCCGATGTGTGTAAGGCGATGGCGGAAAAGAGGTCGACGTCGGAGGCCTTCTTGGCAAACGGCAAAGAAGCGTTCGAGGTCCTTAGCACCGAGAAGTCCGAGAATCCCCTCGCATTTGCCTGCAAAAACTCCAACACTGAAGTATAACGTCATGGAATGATCAATATATAGTGGCAATTCAGCCCATTAAGAGTGAGATATAGCTGGAAAGCTGAGTGAAAAAAGAATTAACCCGTAGGGGGAGGAGCTGTACTTGGCTACAGAGAGAGTAGCCGAAGCCATGGGAGAGCAAGAGCAACGTTAAACGACCGAGTGTTGAACAAGGATGATCTACTGGGTGAGGTTTTCGAGTGTTGAACATGGCACTACTAAAGTCGTCGCACCTCCCTTTACTGTGGTCTAAGCTCACTGTCCTAGCCTTGGCTAACAAACGTGTACGTGGCATCTTTTTATTATAGGGTACATCCATGAGATTGGAATTGGATGTACCATCTTTTGATTACAGGCTACAGCCATTTTGATATTTGGATGCTTTTACATAATATATAGTTGTACATGTATATAAACCATAGATAGATGTTTTAAACAGAACTTTGCAAAAGGCAACCGCTTGTACAACCATATATTTAGGATCAATAAATTAATTAGGCAACAATTAGTTGAGGGGGTGTTATCAACTACCTAAGGTTAAAGTGCTAGGTTTTTCTCTCTAATCACATTTTAATTTTTTTTAATATTGTGGTTGATTCTAGTCGCAAAATAATTTTATGACCCTGCTTACTTAATTTTAAATTATTGTTGTTATTAATTATTATTATAATCATATTAATCGAATTAAAATTTGTCACTTAATAATCCATACTTAATTAAAAAATTTTATAATTTTGAATTTTTATTTATTTATTCATTTATTATTTATATAAGAAAAAATAGAGTATAACTCCATCCAAATTAAAAATATTTTTAAAAATTACATTTAATTATTAAAATTTACTCAAATATTTTTTTACTTATTAATACTTACTCAATTAAAATTATTACTTATTTTTAACAAAAAATTAAAATTACTTTTAACATTTGTTTGTATTTTCTTCTAAAGATAGATAATTTTTATTTAGTTAAATAGATATTCATTATTTAGATTTAAAAATAATGTAATAATATTTTTTGGAGTTAATTTTTATGTTTTTAATATACACCACCATGGTACAGGTCTTTGGCTATTGAGGCACGATTATAATTACACAAATCCACGTGTAATTCTTTAGTACGTTATAAAAAGGGCCCCATCGGATCAACGGCCGAGATTTGCCATTGCCAACTTCAAAAACCCCGGCCCCCTCCAAGAAAATGGCGGGAAATTTTCTATGGTTTGCTTGCTCTTCCTCACTTCCCTTTTCCTCCGTCTTGTCCGAAATCCGTTTAATCCATTTTTCCGGATCGATTGTGCATCTGCTTCTCCATAAAAGTTTGGTTTTTTTTTTAACCTCTTTGTTGTTCCTTCCGAAGAAATTTTGTACTCTGTCTGTTGATTCCGTAATTTTTCAGAATTTTTGGCGAATTTTTTTATTGCAAATTCAAGAATCTAGTGGACAGAGCACGAGTTGTGTATGCCATTTCCTGAGTTTAGTGTGCAAATTTGTAATTTTGTATGAGGAATCAAGTATACAGATTTAAAATTTTGTATTGGGAATGGGTTTTCTTCAGGTGCGAAAGCTTATAAACATTGATATTTTGTGAGACATAAATTCAGAAGATATTCAGTGGTTAGATGCTCCAGAACTTGAAATAGAAGAAATGCTTCTCAGGATGAACAATTGAGTCGGTCATTTGTAGAAGCTGCAAGAACTTTGTTGATTGGAAGGTTCATAAGAAGAGAGAAGTTCATATTATCCAATGTAAGATTAAATGAGAGCTGTATGGATGTGAACAGAGCTGTTTATTGTATTTCTCCAAAGAACAGACATGATGTAAGCTTTCATGTAACCAATTTACAAGGGAAGGATCATGCACAAAGAAACAACAAAGTACAGGGGGCTTGTAACACCTTATTTGCCAATCAGATTTACTACGAAGAAGAAACGCCCAATGAGAAATTTTCCTCAGAGGGGACAACATTTTATTTGAACAATATTGATTCATTTCACGTCCAGACTGGAAGCAAACATGCTTCTGTATCCCTTCAGGAGCTTTTCCATCCAGTGCAAGCATTTCCCGTGTATTTGTTGCTACTTTTACAAGTGACATATCATGGCATGTTTAATTATGGAGTATATGCTAATTGTCAAAATTGTTTTTTGTTTAGATCTCTTTAGGGTTGTTTGTCTAGCATTTGTACATGCAACTTGCTGTTCATTAGTCCATTCTGTTTTTAACTGTGGTGAATCAGACTGGTTGAGCAAAATTTGACTAGTGAGTCAAATAATTATGCTTCTGGGAAAAAAATGTTTTGAAAGGTGGGCTTGTTAAATTTTTGAAGAATCATATGTGAAATTGCTATTTTCATGTTGTTATCTTTTTGAAGTTTACATTATGCATTTTCTGGTGTATAAATTTTAGTTTTATTTTAATTTTATGACACCTAAAGGGGAGATGCAAGGACGTTAATGTTACTGGTGCATATTACATATTAAGTTGCATATGATGTTTTAAACGTTTTGACGATGGAAATTTTCCAGGTTTCTTTCAGATTGTGAGATCCCTAATCTTTCACCTGTAACAATTGCATGCCATAATTCTGAGCGCTGTTGGAATATGTCTCCTGCTAAAAGGACTTGCATTCCCTTTTCAGATTATCCAAATTTAGTAGTAGTGTAAGTGCTTTATGTCTTTAGATGTTCTTCTCACATAGCCAATGTCCCTCAACCAGATTCGCCTTTAGTTAATTTGTGCAATTCTATTTTATAGTTATCCTCCATTTCCTGAAGCGATAGCTTTTGGAAAAGAACGTAAAAACAAGGAATTGCCTGCCATCACCCAAAACTTATAGTTTTGCTGAGGGAGGATAACATATGTGTTGTTGTTACATCAGCAAATTTACTCAGGAAACAGGTTATTTTCGTGCTTTGGTTACTTTATTATATATCATTTCTTTGTCCTATATTTGTTGCAATGCCTATTTAGTGCTCCCTTTTTCAATTCTGGACGACGTTTTATGTTAGTGGACTAGTGTGACAAATACTGTTTGTTGGCAAGATTTTCCACGTCAAAACTCACATTATTTTTTGTCACTTTTTCCCCACTGTTGGCAAGGGCAACCACTTCTGATTTTGCTGCACAGCTTGCTGGTTTTGCAGCATCTCTTCTGGTCGATGTACCCGGTCAGGCTGACTGGATTTCGGATTTGACCCAATACAACTTTGATCGGGCATCTGTTCATCTGGTTGCTTCGTTACCTCTTCATTTCCTTTGGATCCTGTCCATTTCTTATCAGTAAGTGTTTCTGGTATCTTGTGTTTTTACTTAAAAGCTGTAAGATTATGTATTTCCTCTATGTTGATGGTTTAACACTTTATGTTATCCGTATGTGCTTATGTTCTGAGTTCAGCCCAAGAAAAAACAACCAATGCTTGAGCAAAGGAGATTTCTTGGCTCTGTTGAAGCAGCTCTTGTTGGTTTGAAATACCGATTTGGTGGTAATGCTAGTGCAAATGGTATCCAGTGTAAAATGATAGCAACTCTTCTGGGTAAATGCCATCAAAACATGCATGGACTGTCAAAAGTATTATTGAAAAGGGTGACAAATATTCCTGCCGATGCAAATGCCATCATTGTGGTAGTTTGTAATCCAGAAAAATCTTTGAATGGAGGTAAATATTCTAGCTTTTTTGTTTTTTGTTTTTTTCTTTCTTTTTTTGTTTTTTTGTTTTTTGTTTGTTTGTTTGTTTGTTATTAGTTTGTGCTTTATATGTAGTATTCTAAGCTCTTTGATTGTCTTTTCCTGGGCTTGGAATTGGCAGTATGATACTTCCCTTAACTCTTCAGTCCAATGTGTTATATCTTTTATTCCACTCTCGAGCAGTTTTGTTTTCTTTTGGCATGTATTAGTGGTTGATATTTTGCAATAGTTAGAAAACTGTCATTGACATCTCTGCCTTAAACAACTTCTGTTTTGTAAATCTTTAAGTAAAACATACTAAAGCTGTTTTATCTGTTTGTTTATCCAGATAGTATACTACTTGGTTTTCTTCCAAAAAATGTGGCCAAACGTGTCTCCCTTTGTGTGATTCCTTGAAGGCGTGCAGCATGGCTAGGATGTTTTATCTGTTTGTTTATCCAGATAGTATACAACTTGGTTTTCTTCCAAAAAATGTGGCCAAATGTGTCTCCCTTTGTGTGATTCCTTGAAGGCGTGCAGCATGGCTAGGATGTCAACGCGCTGGGCTGATCCTCCATCGCGCTTTGATCCAGTAGAAAAGGGGATTAGTTTTCTATTTTTGTTCCATATAAGATAGGTCTAGGCCGAGGAGTTAGGTTTGGGGCCACTGAGCGCCATCCATCATGATTGGAAGATTTTGGGTGAAGTTCACCGGGGAGGTGGGGAGGTGGAGTGGGTAAGACATGTCGATTGTTGGACAGGACGTAGTCAAGATTACAAATTTGAAGAAGAATTTAAGTAAATCCTTTGCCATAAAAGATTTAGGACCAGTCAAATATATCTTGAGCATGTTTATAAAATTTGATAGAGAAGCGAAAAGATTATGGTTATCACAAAAGAAGTACATAGAAAAGTACTTGATAAGTTCAACATAAAAAATGCAAAGCCTATTACTGTTCTACTTGAATGTTAATTCAAGTTAAGAAAAATGACTTAAGTGAAATAGGGAGTTTAGAAATGAAAAAGTTTCATATGCTTTTGTAGTTAAAAGTTTTATTTATGTTATAGTCTGCACAAGACTTAATATAATATATATTGTTGTAGTAGTCAGTCAATACTTATCTAATCCAAGTAAGGATCATTGACAAACGGTGAAGTAGATGTTAAGGTATTTGCGAGGAACTTCTAACGTATGTTTATGTTTTGAAAATAATAAATCAATATTGGAAAGTTATACTTATGCAGACATGGGGGGTGATCCTAACTCTAGGAAATCTATCTCTAGTTTTGTTATTACTTTTACAGGTGGGGCTGTATATTGGCAATGGAGGTTACAAAAGTGGGTTGCATTATCAACAATTGAAGTAGAATTCATTACTATAACTAAAACTTGTAAGGAGATGTTCTGGGTAAACAAATTTCTGAATGAAATTAGTGTGAAATAAGAAGAATACGTTGTGCATTGTGATAGTTAGAGTGCAGTTCACTTGAGCAATAATTTTAGTTTTTATTCAAGAAGTAAGCATATTGATGTTTGCTACCAATGGATTAGAGATGTATTAGAAAATAAATTGTTGAAGGTATCCATGGTTCATATTGAAAATAATATTTTAGATATGATGATTAAATTTGTTCCCAAGGATAAACAATTTTTTTATATAAATGGTGCAGGTATAGAAGGAGCTTCCTATACCGCTTAGTCATTTCTCAGGAGGTTGGGAAGGGGAGGATTATTGGAAATCTCTCTTTCATACTTGGTAAATGGTATAAATCTTAGAAAGTGAAGATCCAAGTTTTAAAAAATAGGTTGAAAGCATTAGAAGTTGGAGATTTCAGCTCGGTGTATTGGAAATTACATCACCATTACTTATAAATACATGATTGTTTAGGCATTTAGATTAGCAAGTTTTAGAGTTGGCTTCTAGTGAAGCCCTAAAGGAGTTTTGGGAGAAGATTACCATTGTCAATGTAGATGTCTACTAATTAGGTTTTATTTTAAATTGTCAATTATTTCTCAGATTGATTTTTTGTCAGTATCATATGCAAGTCTTTTAAGTTTGTCTCAATATTGTTTACCATTTTATGGTGTTGTTGATCTATCTTTGTGAAAGTTTTTATTCTCTATATAATCATTCTGTGATTATGCTTTTATAATCATAGTATATTGGTGGGTCATAGTATATTGGTGGGGGTAGGCTACTAGCCTCATGATTTTAAAAATTGTGTGCCTTATTGTGTTATTTTTATTTTAATATTTTGTGACAATTATCTTGATACACTAAGAGATGAAATTGAAATTGTGTCTAAGTTTTCTCCAACACAACTCTTTGGAATCTTGTAAACCATTTGGGCTAGTTATCATCAATTTAAATGTTGTGAAAACAATCAATTGATGGTACTAAAATGAAACAGATTTTCTAGTTTGTGTTGGCAGAATGAGTACGCCAAGGGGTTGGGGTGCAAATCCTTTTGGCACGCAGACAACGACATTACAAATGGATCGAGGCCTGCACTTGCTGGATGTTTCCCACAAGGCCATTGTACGAGACTTGTTTAGAGGCTCAACGCCAGACTTCATCAACTCCGGCCTGCCGGCTGTGGACGTCAAGTCGATGACCGAGCTTCGAGATGCCGGAATAGCCTTTGTTCAGTCAAACCGCAGGGGATTGCATTCGAAAATGGTGTCCTCTCCCGCCCAACTCTCCATCTGGAAAGAACCACCGAAGTGGTGTACCTCAACATGATAGCCTTTGAGAGACTAAGCCCCTACACTTCCCTCAAGGTCAGCTCCTACATAGCATTCTTGTCAGGCCTCATAAGCTCTGAAAAACATGTTGCATGGCTGAGGTCTAAGAAGCTCATAGAGACCACACTTGTGGATGACGAAGGTGTTGCAAGGCTCATGAATGAGCTATCAAAGGATGTGTGCGACGACCCATATAGCAGTTTGTGCAAAGTGAGGGATTCTTTGAATTGGCAATATGAACTTGGGATGATAAAGTGGAGTAGGAGGTTGAGGGAATGGCGCAACAACTTCGAAGAGACGTACTTAAGAATCCCTGGACCTTTATTTCTTTGATTGCGCAGTGGTGCTTTTGACCTTGACTGTTGTTCAGACATATTAGACTGTGTTGCCTAAATCCAAAAACGATTAATATAAATTACATGACAGCAGTAATTTTTGTATGTTCTGTTCGGTGCTGTTCTGTCTTTCATACAATTACTTGAACCAGGTTGTTGATCTTCCTGCCAAGTTTGCTTCAGTTTTTGGTGATGAATGGAGAAGATTGAAGAACTGATTAACTAGCTAAAATTGAGCTAGTTATCTTACTGATCTTCCATGTAGATGCATATCACTTCCAAAGTTAATGCCAAAGTGCAAAAGCATACCTTGAATTATTATTGGTAACATCAAAGATTGGCCGTCAAGATATACTAGTTGTTTTAGAGAACAAGGCACTCGCGTGCGGAAATTTTCAGGAACTCCACCTAGCTAGTGAAAGGTTATACAAAATGCTTTGGAGTGATAAAAAATTATATGTATATATATGTACGTATGGTCTCGTTCTTCCCTTCTACGCAAACCAAACAGTTTTTTAATATTGTGTAGCGCTACTATGCTAGTGTATTATTAGTCCAATGGATGAAAGAGAGGTTGATGTTAAGAATGATGATA
Organism: Piper betle; assembly: GCA_033002965.1. Taxonomy (NCBI): domain Eukaryota; kingdom Viridiplantae; phylum Streptophyta; class Magnoliopsida; order Piperales; family Piperaceae; genus Piper; species Piper betle. Next base: position 45,332 of record JAURVB010013709.1, on the reverse strand, counting down.
TCCAACTATTGAAAAATATATGTGAACTCTTAGGAAGCCATTTTCCTACAATATTCTTCATATATTTATCTCAACACTAATTATTATCTGTTTATTATACGCTTATAGCAGTAATGAAAATGAAATATTGGATGCATGCAATGAATTTATATGGGATCAGCATTATTAATTCATTAAGTGATGCAAATTATATTTGTTTATATCCTCAAGGTCTACTTATTCGACAAGTAGGAAAATGGGCTTTTGGTCACCGAAAATTTGAATGAAAAATTTGTCACCGAATTATCACTGCAACCTCATGTGCGCCGCCCTCTACCTTGGCCCAAAACCATGCAATACCCTCACCATCACTGCCCCCCACCATCAACCGCCGCTGCCCGGCCAACACACCACTTGGCCAAGCCATGCCCACCACCCCACCCCACCCCAATTTGTCACTGAATGTGGGCCATTTTTCGACTAGTGTTCCCACCATGATTAGAGACAGGATTAGATGTAAAGCACAAAAGCATTGATCCCTGGTGATGGACTAATCAGCTTGAGAACCTTTCCTTCTTGCTTTTCACTTTATGTGAGTGGCAAACTTTCAAAACGATGACGCAAAAAAATTAGAAACACTTAATTTAATCAATCAAAGAATCAAAAAAGCTAGCTATATATCGTGAATCACTACGCCCAGATAATTTTTGAAGAAAGAACTTAATTATATCCTAGAAATAGATTTTTTTCATGAAAAGTTGGCCAAAGCATTTTGTAAAGTGTATTGATCAATCAGACATCTAGGTCCGTCTTAATCTTTTCTACTTTCTTTTCTTTTTCCATCCTACTTTATCTTTTTGGATTCCACATTCCAATTAGTTCCCCTTATAATAATTGAAGATTAGTCCGACCATGTTTATCTTTTTCGGTGGCATGCATGTCTCAATAATACAGATAGCAAGATATCAGTAAATTACTAGCGACTGTGAAAATAATATTACAGCTTATATAATTTACAGTGACGCTCAAAACTGCACCAAGTGGGAGAATAAGAAAATGGTTGGAAAGTAGTTTGTATTATCAAAACTGAAGTATGAAAATTTAACGTACCACATCATATCACTTAACAACTTTGTAGGTCTGTTACATCGTCATTTAATTTAATAGCTATTGTTTAACTGTATTAGTTTAGAGCGGATTAAGTGATACTTAAAAAAAAAACGGGGTTAAATCATCAGTAGACTTAATTTACAAGGATTAAGTGATAATTTGACATTAGATTTACTCAAATCATGCATGAGTAAAAATAGGAGACTTGCCACTCAACGTGCTCAAGAGTCCGGAGAAGAGAAGAAGGCTTTCTCTTCCCATATTGTAGGACTCAAGGAGCTAGAACTGATCACCTGCATGCTCAAGATCCTAACATGATGGGGAGGAGAGATCAGGACGTGGTAATTTCCATTCCAGAAGAGAAACATAGCAGAGCAAGGGAGGAGAAGATGGGGATGAAGAAGAAGAAGAGCAACAAGGACTCTTCCCACTCCGCCAGCAACTACAATAGCGAGGGAGCATCATGGTCCATTTCCAATACCAACATCTCCCTCATCAAGAACCTTCGCTCCAATTCACTACCTCCTAATTCCCAATCTGATCATCACACCACCAGTCCTAACCACAAGGTCAATTCGCAGCTCAAGCCCAGCTCCTCCAACCCCAGGCTCAACAAATTACAAGAAGGCACTCAAGCATCCACAAATGACCCAACCATAATGAACATTGGAGGTTCAGATGATGAAGACGAATCCGAAGAGATTTACAGCGGTTATCGAGTGAGAGAGATGGGTTCGAGTCTATCTGCTATGTTCTACGTTCAGTGCGTCGCTCTAGCACTGTTACTGGGACTCTTGCTTGCCAGCTTTTATCTTGATAAACTGAAGCAGTACGAAATTTGCAGCGTGCTACTGTGGAAGTGGTTGCTAATGTCAATTTTGCTCCTCTGTGGTGAGCTTGTCACCAGCTGGGTCGTTCAGGTTCTGGCCTTTCTCATTGAAAAGGAGCTCATTCTCAAGAACAAGGCTTTGTACTATGTGTATGGGCTCAAGAAGAGCTTGCAGATATGCATATGGATGCCTTCCTTTCTCCTGACTCGGTTTCTTGTCTTTGATCGTGGATTTGGGCAGTCCTCACCCAGAGCAAATAAAATCCTGGGCTACATCTGGAGGACCTATGCTTCTGCTCTGCTAGTGGTGGTTGTGGCTGAGTTGAAGTCATTTCTGGTGAAGAAGCTCTCCGCTTCCTTCTATGCCAACAACTTCTTTAAGAGGATCCAGGAGAGGATATACAGTAAGTACATCATACAGAGGCTAGCAGGGGAGAAGGCCATGGAGGCAGGGCAGCTGGGGTTTGACACAGCGAAGGAAATGAAGAAGGGGAGCGTGGAGAGAGGGGTGATTAATGTGGAGAAGCTTCAGAAGCTTGGTGATCAAGACAATGTTTCTGCTTGGACCATGAATGGTCTGGTGAATGCCATCACCAGTGGCCTGATCAGCACCTCTGCTGATCAAGGCATGGAAACAGAAACAGATGAGGAGGAATCAATTCGTGGAAGCCAACTTTCGTCCATTGATAGAGATGAAGCAGATCCTCTGATTAATTTCGACCCATCTAACGAGAGGGAAGCAAGATTTGCAGCATCGTCTTTGTTCAGGAATTGTGCCAAGCCCGGTTGCAAGTAAGTGAAAAGCTAGCTTCTCCAATCCTTAAGCTATATTATATGTTTGGATGCATAGATAGGGAGTTTAGTAATAACTGTTGTTATGGAAAGCAGATATATCGAAGAGGATGACCTGCTTGAGTTCTTCAGCAAAGAAGAGGTGGACAAAATTTTCCCCATGTTTGAAGGTGCAGCCGAAACTGGGAAAATATCGAAAAAAGCATTCCGGAATTGGATGGTAATTTGCTAATTAATTCCATTCCCTAGCCGTATATATAGTTTTGTTAAGATCACATCGTAATTGGGTACTGATCATGTTGCTTCCTCTATTGAAATCAGGAAAAGGTTTACAGCGAGCACAGGAACTTAGCCTTTGTGTTGGAGGACAACCGAAAAAACATTAAGCAGGTTAACAAACTTGGAATAGTGGTGGTGATAGTAATGGCCCCTCTCATCTGGCTTCTGCTCATGGGCTTCCCCCTGCTCCAGTGGCCATCTTCCTTGCATCCTTGCTCCTCCCATGCGTCTTCTTGTTTGGCAACACCATAAGAGCATTATTCGACTCCCTTGTCTTCATCTTTGTTATGCATCCTTTCGATGTTGGTGATCGCTGCATTGTTGATGGAGAAGAGGTATTAAATTTCCTGCTAATTGTTAAGAGTGTAATATGTAGCAGTACACCTTGTCATATTAATTTTTTGAATGTTTATGTATATATACATATAGATGGTGGTGGAGGGGATGCAGATATTGAAGACAGCTTTCTTGACTGCAACAAATGAGAAGGCATACTACCCAAATGCAATTCTGGCCGTCAAACCCATCAAGAACTTGTATAGAAGTCCCGACATGAATGACTACATCGACTTCACCATTGATGCTTCCACCCCAATTGAGACGCTTGAAGCGCTCAAGAGGCTGATAGAAAGGTAATTGGTGATTTTATAATTTATATTGCCTACTCTCATGGGAGAAATGTTACCCGTTGTTCTGTTTGGGCCTCGTATAAACATTTATATTGCTCATAGCAAATGCTGTGATGAACTGCAGCTACCTTGTAAGCAAACCAAGATACTGGAGGCGCAAATTTGAGTTAGAGGCGAAGGAGTTCGAGAGTCTGGGCCATCTCAAAATGCGGCTGCATCTGACCTACACCACCAACCTTCAAAACATGGGGAAGAAGATCAGCAGAAAGTCTGAGCTAGTGCTGGAGCTCAAACAAATGCTGGAGAACGTGGGCGTTGGCTTCCATTTGCTGCCTCAAGAACTCCACGTTCACCACATCTCCCCCTTCATTTAGTCCCACGGCTGGTGCCACATTGCCTTCGGCTTCTTGAGTTCGTTTGTAGAAAACCTTTTCGCAGTTTCTTACGAAAACTGGTGATATATAGCAATAGCAATTGTCATGGAAATCGTATGGTATTATCATAAAGCAAGAATATATGTTGAGCTCATGAGCTGAATGAGCATAGTCGTACGATGTATTTGAGTTAAAATTAAAATTGAGTCTATTAATATTATTATTTAATTAGTTTGATTCCGATTGTAAAAATCGGCTGATTCTACTTAAAATCAAAAAAGATTTCCATCAAAAAATAGTAGGAAAATCGGTTTTCAGAAAAAATATATCGGTGAATCGGATGATTCAAGCCGATTACACCCAATTTGAGCCAATTTTTTTTCGGCCGCCTTAAGCTTCCGGATAGTGGCAGGGGACAGTGAGGGTGGCGATGGGCCGATGGGGGTATGGGGGGCAACGACGGTGGCGGATAGGGCGGGGTGTGGGGGAGACGGGCAAGGCCGACAAGAAGGGGTGGCGGGGCGGGGGCGGGACGGGTTAGGATCAGCAGGTGGGGCGGACTGGGCGTGGCCGGCAGCATGGGGGGCGGATTGGGCGGGGCGGTGGTGAGGTGCGCGGGGAACGGGTGGAGCTGGCAGGGAAGGGGGAGGACAAGACTGGCAGGGGGAGGCGGGGCGGGGCGGGGCGGGGTGAGGTAGATTGGGCGGTGGCAAGGGTGAAGGAGGGGCAGCACATCGGGGAGAAATAATAAGGGAAAGAAATAAGTGGTAGCATTCTCGTAATTGAAAGCTTACTCGAGTCCAACTTAAGTAAAAATAATAACTGACTCTAAATAATTTAAAAAATCTAGAAAATATGAAAAAAGTAATATAAAATATAATACACACTATAACATCAAAATAACATATTTTATAATTAATAACCCACCGGTTTTAACTAATTCAAGTGAACCGATTCTTGTCCGATTTTTGATAAATCAGTCTAATTTAATGACTCTTTTCTAATCCGATTCAGCGTCCGATTCCAATTTTTGCAACTATGATTTGATTTTGAGCCAAACTTAAATTAGGTTAATAGAGAGTCAATAAAACATAACTTTTCCTTATGATCATAGTTATTTTAGTGGAAGGGTGTCCGGATTAACCTTCAACTCAATTCACCCCACGCACCTAGATTTTAGCTGCATCTTCAACCTTCGTGAAGACAGCAAATCATTGCACAAATAGTTTATCATATAAAATCTATAACTCGCGTTAGAGTTTTATATTAGTAAATAAGTCGATTTAACTATCGGTTTGAGTCAAGTCAATTTCATAAACCACATGCGAAGTCAAGGCTAGACGTGAATTATAAGCGATGAAGGTCAAGTATATATTCTTGTGACTTCATGGGTGTTCTTATCCCTTGCTAAGGGTGTATCTTTAGACTTTGAGACAGCTGGTGTTTGAAACTTAGATCTGAACTCGTAATATATTTATTTGGTAAATACGTCAAAAGCAAGTAAATTATATTAATAAGGGTCTTAAAAGGATTTGGCAAGCCATTGGTAAAATAAAAAATAGTACTAAAACATATCTTAAAAAAAATATCATATCAAGGAATCTTCAAATTGTCATTTCTTCTTATGTTTTTCTACACAGCGTAGTTCCACTTACCTATAGGTCCTCGAACACTTCTCTAATCTTCTTTAATCATTCTTCCATCCACTCTTCTAAAAAAATTTTTTATCTTAAATTTAAAAAAGCAAATATATAATTTTAAATATGAACCAAGATTTTGAAAAGTTATGTTTTGCAATTTTATACAAAATTTCCATTGATCCATAGGTGTGGCCTAATGGGCCATGTAAAGCCCACAAACACAGTGACGACCCATAAAACGAAGCCCACATTCTATCATTAGACTCTGGTTTTTCGCGCCATCCACTTGCCTCTTCTCCTCCTCTTCCGGCTGCGACGTACCTCCTTCTGCTCCTTGCCTACTGCCGACTCATATCCCATCTGAACCAAGCCTAGAGAAAAGAACAAGTTTGTTTACTTGGCTGCTCTTAACATCCCAATGGATGGGGGCTTCTAAACACTTTGACGGGACTATCACATTGGCTGAATTCCAAGTTGCTCCCAAGTGTCTCGAGCATAAGTGAAATTCGGTGTCGCCTTGGAAGTGGGTCTCTCCAGTTCCAGATTTCCTCATGGTGCTGCATCTCACAAAGTTAGTGCCTCTTCTTTTTTCTTTGTTTTTGGTCTCAAACTTCCATCACACTTTGGTTAGTGGTAGAATCAGAATTTTAGTAGTTTTTATCCGTTGAACACAGGAACAAGGATATTTAGCTCTTCAAGATGTGCTCAAAGTTGCGGTTAATGAGGTTGGCATCATGTTCGCATTTTTTTCTTCTTTATTGTTGAAGGAACATTAGATGATTAGTTCATCCATTGATTTCGAATTCCATGTTCGAACTATTCAATTTATGTTCCATTATAGTAGTCACCATTGCTTTATGAAGATATGGTTTTGAACCAGCATATTAATTTGGGAAGGTATATGATTTTTTTCATAAAATTAGTGATAAATCTGAAGAAACAGAGCTGGTTGATGAAGCAATACTGTTGAGCTTTCTTTGTGATCAGTATTAGTATGATACATTCACTGATATTTACATGTAGAAGAATCTATATTTAATTTGTGTATTTATTGCTAAACTTGAGCTTATGGGGTTTGCTTTCCTTTTATTTCAAAACGCTAGCTAAGATTTCCGCACATTGTGCGGGCATTATATAAGTTGATTTATTGAAAAAGTATTGAGATACATTATTATTGAATACTTTTGAAGAAAAATAGAAATAAATGTTTACTACATTTAAAATAAATAAATAAATAAATGTTAATAGAACTAATTATATTTTAAGAATATTTCATTATAAATTCGGTTGTAATTTGGTTGGTTAAAAATATCTTATAATCAAAGAGTATTATTTGTTAAAAATTTTGTTATTATCGGAATATTTGGGATTACTTTTTGAGATAATTTGTTGGTTAAAAAGCTACAATTAAGGTAGTGCTACAAAAAATTTATGCTTTCAAATAGAATGAAGATTTCATGCTTGGAATACAAATTTACTTACATGCTGAACAAACATTGTCAATTTTTTATCTTATTAATCGAAAAACTATCTATCGTCTCCTTTAAATTTTGTAGATTGAGAACCGCAGTTATGAAGCCCAAGCTTATGATTTTCACATAGTGTACAGCTCCTCGTATCAGGTCCCTATTATGTATTTTCATGGGCACTCCTTAGGTATGCATTTGTTTGGTGACCGTTTGCTTAAAGGAACTACATACAGCACAAAGTTGAACTGATTCTTGATTCTGAAACATCTGAACAGATGGACAGCCTCTTGGTTTTTATGATTTTGAGCAGGATCTTCCCTTGAACTCTTTGGAAGTACTCAAAAAGTAAAATGGACTTTCATAACCCGAGAAGTATACTTCAACCTAGCTATTTTCCCTAAACATATTTAGGAGACCATTGAAGAAGAGATTTTCTTGAGGTTAATATCGTGGAGTTCTTTGCAGGAGCACCCATTCTTGAATCGACCTTGGTTCATGTTGCACCCTTGTGGAACAGGCGAATGGATGAAGTTGTTTTGTTACTGGATGGAAGAGCTATGAACCAAGAATCAATTGTTGAGCAGTACTTGATTTCTTGGCTTTCGGTTGTTGGCCAAGCAGTTGGCCTAGAAGTTTCCCCTGATTTGCTGGGGAAGACCCAAGCTTCTATTAATGATGGTTGTTTGAGTGAAGTTGTAGAAATTCTTTTTCAGACTCAACTGAATTAGTAGCTAATTGTGCATTGATTAAATGAGAATGATATTGAACTGGGTTGCTTGGAAAAATGATATTGGAACTGGTTTATATTTTTCCCAACTGAGATAAGCTTAGTAGGTGGTGCAAAATTCAACAGTCTCATAAATATCATGCTGTTGACTCATCAACAGGTTGCCAACTACTGTTCTTGCAAACATGACATGGATTTTATAATTATGGGTTCTGTTCCATAGGGTCATCTTTTTGAGGGTCAATAACCGGTTGTAACTTGTATAATGCATTGAAGCTACCAGTGATATCATGAAAGAAGTTGTGCACGTACATATACGATCAAATAGTACAGAAAACTCTATCTAGCAAGTGCTTGAGTACCCAAGTACTTGATTAAAAGTTGGATCCTCAAAGCGAATATTGCTACCATCTAAGGATTGAAGCATCCATGGAAAGCATCAAGCTGCTCTTGTGCGGCCTTCACCACTGGAGAAGGGACGTCGCCGGAGTTCCGATGAGTGCTCTCCGGGGAAAGGGTGGTGATCTGTTCAGCTTTTCTCTCGGTCTGAACCAGTAAAGGCCGCTGCTGCCTCTTGTTTTGCTTCATCTCCCATCGCTTGTTGACATACTCTTCAGGGATGAAGATATCCATTTATTGTGCTCCGACTAGTCAGGCGACTCGAGGGTGGCCAGAACTAGGCCAAGCAACGAAAATATATAGTTGGAGGAAGGCTGTAAATTGATAGAATTTTATCACAAAATGTGTCTTTCAACGTTGATAACTAAGAAACGACTGCTGTCGATCATTCATCTTTTATGAAATTGTCAAAGTTCATCAAAGCTTCTTCCAAGTGTTGTTGGGTTGTCAATGTCATGTCTTCAATCATGGAGCTTGGTGTTCCTAACCATGAAAGTGACCATGTTTTCTGCAACAGGTACAAAATAAAGATTGAAATTTGAGTATCTTAAGATGTGGTTCACGTGCATCCAAATGTTTGGCTGTTTTTTATTGGTGGAATAATAGTAGGCATGGTGGGTGTCCTGTTGATTGAAGCCTGGGACGAAGTTCCTTGTGTCACGAATCAAGACAGCAAGATAATTGTTTTACACCACAGATATTTGGAGGTAGACGGCAGACCAGGTTTGGCCAAGTTCCATATTTAATTTTATGCAATTAAGTTGTTGATTCTGAACCTTTAACACTCAAGGAGACCCAAAAAAGCATCCATGTCATTAAATGAGTTTAATTTGTTCACCTAAATATTGAGCTGGAACTTATCCATTTGAGCTTTTTTAAAAAAATTTTAAATATAAAAAGCATTTTCCATTTGTGTGGCTACCTACAACTGCTTGGTGGAGGATGGTCTCCACTGTTATTTGTATTTTTGCTTTCGAAAAAATCTTTTTTGCAAAATATAGATCAAGTGTTGTTTGATTCAAATACCAGGTAAGAGTAACCATACGGAACAGTCACCTGACTCCCCTCTTCAATACCTTACCTACATTAAACAACTTTGTACTCGTTTTTTTTCTGGGTACACTCTAATGCATTCGTTTTCTGTCACCTCTGTATGCTTTGAAAATAAGCGCAGTCATACAATAACTAATATATTAAATTATGTACCAGATAATCATAAATTGGGGTGGTCATTCATTAAAAAAACAATCATTTGTATTTTATTTATTTTGAAGTTTAGATTTAAGCTCAAGCTAATGCAGAAATTATCTGTGGACGCTTAATCTAGCTCTCCAGACTACTCAAAGTTTGTGAATGATTGTTCCAGAGCATAAGAGATGAATGCAATAGCCAGAAGTGATTCTGCTGGGTGGCTAAGAAGGGGCAGCACCTCTTGCAGCTGGAATATGGTGCCACCCCCACCTTTGTGTGAGTTGCTGTCATGGAGAGGGATTCGAGTGCGAGTCATCAATGGAAATCTGGAGCAGGCTGAACTACATGGGCAGACAAATGGTGAGCAGTGGGATTGAACACCTTATCAAACGTCAGACTTTCCATCACGTCAAAAACTCTGAAAAACGTCTGCTTTCTCAGAAGAGGCTCGAGAACCGAGTTTGCGCCGAGGATCTTTCATGAAAATTTATGCCCATTCTTATCAAGAAAGTCAGGTAAATATCTACTGCAGTTTGAGTAGTCTGTTATTTTTTTTGGTTTCCAGGCTTTGCTATTACTGGCCTTATGCTTAATGAACTGTTTGACATAGCTTTTCATCCATCCTGTTACTTAGGATTTTTCATCAACTTGGTGTTTTTCTAGCGCTTGAGGTGCACGTCTTCCTTCAAAACGTGAGGGCAGTCCCTATACTTTTAGAAATATCATTTTTGAGTGAACACCCAAATACATGCAAAGGAAAAGTGTTTCTTTCAACAGATGTGCTTCTTTACTTCTTTACATCTGCAATGCATCTTAATTATCTGTTTGTTTTCCTTTTGAATTCAATTTGTGATTTTGTTCTTGAGTTCAGAAATTTATTAATCTCTGAGTTATTCTCTTTTTTTTCATGGAATGTTTTACGTAGTTCCTTTTTTTCTTGTTCTCGATCCACTTTAGTCCGCTTTATGTCGATTAACATTCTATTTACCTGGTCGTTTGTCATGCTTATCACTTCCAATTTTTCCTTCTGTTTTAATATAAGAAGATATTTCGATCATATCTACACAGAAACAGCGTAAGTCACTAATAATAGAATTAGGTTTAGTTCTTGTGTAGCCAGTGAAGAGTAGGATAGGAAGTAGCAGGGTGGAACAGACACAAATCTAGGTACTAGGACTTGGTAACAATTTAAAAAAATTTTGCTTAATTTTTAAAGAATGTTATGTCTTTAAATGGTGACAAGAGGAACACACCAAGAATATGGGTCTAGATAGATTGAAACAAGAAAAGTGCTGATTAGGTTTTTTTGTTAAATGATGTTTTTTTAGTATTCATAAGGCTGAAAGGAATTATTTTGCTTATCATAAACTCAAGTACTCGATGTCTGTGTTGGAGAAGAAAAATTGCTGTGTGGAAAAGTTATAGTCCAATTGAATTCTATCGTAGCTCCATTTGAAGAGAATGTGCAGGCCTGTCTTTGACCGAAAACATGTACTGTTTGATCTCTACAGAAAAGAATTAGAATTCATATCTGCAATTAATGTCAGTTTTCATAATGGTTTGAAGGGTCAAGATCTTTTGTTCATGTTGCCCTAGTAATTGGATTCATTTTAAACAGAGCATTTTTGTCCTATAGTTTGTAGTTTTATGTTCACCATTGGATTTCATTTCTTGTTGTCTCCTTTGCCTGGCCTTTGCAGAGGGCTGTTTTGGGCTCCTGGATCAGTGGACCATGAATTTGCTTTGAGAAAGAACTAATTATGATGTAAATATGAGACGTAGATTTTATTCACAAAAAATCTTCCTTCTTTTATGTTTTTTATAAAAAAATTTGTTTTGGTGAAATTTTTGAGGTGGTCACTTGGTGGAAGGGTACCATAAAATACTTTAAAAACAGACAAGTTTTTAATTGAAGAATGTTTTTGTAATCAGTTATTTTATAAAGTTCATAGAGTTAGTGTTTCTTTTGCGTTAACCAAACGGAATTTTAGTTTAATCACCATGGTATTTGTATCACTTAATTAGCTCAATTCAAGCCTACTTAAATGGATATTTAGCTGCGTATATCGATAAGCGTTGAAGGGAGCCAGTAACTACTACATGATACAGTCCCGACTCCCTTCAAACTCAAACTCATGTATCCTAATTCATCCAAATTGAACTAGGGCAATTCGACTTAGCTTGCTTGATTAGTACCTCTTGATATTCCTTTACTCGCACTTCCCATTGCATAATCAAGTCCAGCAACCTAATTTTGCCTCTTGCCTCTTGTATAATCTTTTTAAAACAGGCTATTAGCGGCAGCCATACATCTCAAGAACAACAGTTAAGGTTTTCCTCCACCATCCCAGTGGCAGCGATGCTAAAAATACATATCAATCAATACTAACTAATCCGATTACAGTTCAAATAAAACTCAAATAAGCTTAAATAAACAACTCAAGCTAATAAACAAAAAACTTTAATTTCTATCTAACCCGGTTCATCTTCTCATCCCATTTCGTTAACGACAAATAAACAAGCCCAATCTAATTGGGCCCTCTAAGATGATCCGTAAATTGGCGCCACATATGCATACATACATCTGCGGCGGCGCCACCACCAACATCGGCGGCGAAGATGCCGGCGGGGCATGGTCTGAGGTCGAGGATGAGGGACCCGTTCGCTCGGCCGTTCAGGAAGAAGGGGTACGTCACTCTCACCGCCTACCTCCGCACCTACAAGATCGGCGACTAAGTCGACGTCTAGTTTAATGGCGCCGTACACAAGAGCATGCCCCACAAGTTCTACCATGGCCGCACTGGCCGCGTCTGGAACGCCACCAAGCGCGCTATTGGCGTCGAGATCAACAAGCAGGTCGCTTTTTTTATTTTATTTTATTATTCTGTATCGATTTTGTTTCATTTGTGTGTAGTAGTGATTGATTATACTGTTTGCTTCTTCTTTTTTTTTTTTTGCGGTTTGATTGTTGTGCTTCTAATGGTTTTTGGCTAACACTATTATCCGGACTCTCATTATCGTTCTCTTATGTGTAAAATTATTGGGCGACTGGTAATTAAATTGAAGAACAGCCGTTCTGTCTTTTTTTATTCGAAATGAGGAATTTTGATGCTGTTGTTGTTTGTCGTTCTTTTAGTGGTTGATGTCTGACACTTGCAGCCAAATGGTCATGTGTTGCTTCTTGATTATGCTGTTGGTGACATTGCTCAGGTTGTGGTTAAGAATGTTTTCCTATATACATGAACTATTTGACTGTAGTTTTAGTCTTGGTGATGTGAAACAACTATCTATTGGTGATTCATCGCAACCATTGACTAAGAGCCAGTTAGCTGAAATGTTATTGATTTTTTGTTAATTGCTTCTTTTGCACTGGCGTGCTTAAGTGACATGTTGAGGTTGGTATAAAGGACAAATAATCAGAGGCATAAAATGCAATGAACCGACATAGGCACTTTTCCTACTCTGGCTTAGCAGATTACCAGGAAACTAGTTGATGCATCTGTTTTTTATCTTTGTAAAAGTAATGCTCGTATGGGACGGCAGATTATGCATTTTGTTTCTTCTTGTTGGATATTTTATGATGGACTTCACTTTAATTTCCTATTTGTTGACAATATTTATTCATGTTGCCTTCTTCTTTGGGTTCTTTGTGCTAGTCTCCAATGAATGTCAATGTTTTTAATTCTGTCGCTTAAAAATGACAGGAAAGACTACAGAGCAAACAACAAGAGATAAGCGAAAATTTTTATGTCAGGGGAGATGGCAATGTAAGGATCTCTAGTAGAGTTATGTTACCCTCTGCAATATATAAAAATTATTTTCCGCGGCTGCTCTATACTGTCTGTGCAGCGTGCTTTTTACTTTTCTGAAGATTTCTTGAATGGTTTGTTCAAAAGCTATGGATTTGTTTTGGGGAAAGTTGGGATGTGTTGTAAGCAAGTGGAGACTTGAGCCTGTGAGATAGTGATGAATCGGTACTGTACTTGACTTTTTTGTTTTACTGTGACTAGATAAATAAGTCATTTGGCACTTTTTTTTCATCAACAGTAGCTTATACCAATTAATTTTAAGTGTCTGCTGTACACTTACGCAAACAAATGGGAGGAGTTGACATTTATAGTTCTTAAAGACAATGTTTTGAGCCAGATATTATCTCTGGCTAGTTGTTCATATCATCCAACTCGAACAATAGTCTTTATATTCACCTTTTTGTTATTGACTTGAACTCTTAACAGAGACCTCTGATACTATCTTTCTGTTCTTTAAATTTTTTTTCAACTTTTCTTTTAAGAAATTTATAAGCTGAATATCATGAAATCAGCTTGTGTTTCAGTCCAACCTATTGGCATTGGGGACACTCTATTTCACAGAATCGACGAAATTACCTCAGTTCTTAGAAATTTGAGGTGCATGCCTTATGGGTTTTGTGGCTATTGTTTAATATGGTGTGCTATACTGCATAACATACATGTCAGGGTTGCACTTTTATGCTACTTGGTGGCAAACAATGGTTTGAAGATTTCAGTTAATGATCACAAAAATTGTTATAGATGTATGTGTGCCTTCAGACTGCTATATCTTTGCTTGTTTAATGTTTATTGCAGCCATGAGAATTTAAATAGGCTTGTGTTCTATAATAGTTAATTTTTGTCCAATTTGTTTGGTGAATCCATGACTTTTTTGTGTTAATCTCAGACGATGGATCCAAGTAGTTTTCTGCAACTCCCATGTGTCAGACTCTTTGAATAACTTGAGGTCTGTTTATGAGGTGGATTCAAATGGTTAAAATGTTGATCATGCAAGTGTTAAGGGTGATTGACAGAGATATGTCTGAGAGTATTGCCTTGGACATGTTTGGTCTTTCAGGTTTTACCGACGAGGTAAGCCTTTATTTGTTTCTTTTAACTTATTGTCTTGTATCGAAGTGTGCAAGTTTCCTTTTATTATGAAAGTAATTTTTCTTTTTGGTGACTAGATTATTTTCTTGTTCACGAACTCTGCTTATGACACTTCCATTGCCTTCCTCAGATTTTGGAGATTGACATCCGCGGCCTTCCTATGTTGTTGGCTGAAAATCCATCAATAGTTTCAGGGAAAACTCTACTTGAATGAGGCTGTGGATCTGCAGGAATCTGCTCAATGTTGGCGGCTGCTGGTTCGGCCTCTCCTATTGTTGCTACAGGCGGTGATCCCAAAGCATCGGAGTAGCTGCATGCTAATTTGACATTGAATCTTGAGCCAGCCGTCTTGGATAAACTCGTCATTAAACAATTGCATTGGGGTGATATGCAACACATTGAATCAGTCTTTCAACTGAATCCTGAAGGATTTGAAGTTATTCTCAGAACTGATGTGACATATGTTCCTGAAGCCATAATTCCTTCGTTCAAGGCCGCAAGAACATTGATCTCTAATAGGTGTAGCGAGAAGTCGGAGGCAGCCCTTATTTTGCGCCATTTTGTGAGGAGAGTTCAGGAAGAATCTATTCTTTCGGCAGCTTCAGAGTTCGGCTTCCAGCTCATTGATAAGTGGAGCACTGGCGTAAATGAACATAGCCCCGGTGGAATCATCAGAACTTGGATGTCTAACAATTAACATATTCCTTTTGTCTTTTCTTTTCTTTTTGTCAAAAAAAAAAACAAAGCATCAATTGATGATCACAACTGGTAAATTATTAAGTGAGGAAAAAATTGAAGTACCTTAATACCCTAAATAAACTGTTTGGATTAAGTGACAGGTTTTTTCTTAGAAAAGAATGGTTCACTCATTGTACCTTTTTTAAAAACAAAACAAAATAAAAACATTTATTAAGTTTGATTTTAATATTTAATAAAAATTTGTAAGTTCAATTAAAACGTTCAAATTGTATACAATTGGTATGCTATTAAAATTATTTTTAAAAGATGTAACTTTGTTCATAAATTAGAAGAATTCCCAACATAAAATATAAAATTTGATCAAGGAAAAAAGTGGAGTTGGGCGTCTGACTTATTAAAGAAATATATAACCTTACTAACTAATTACTCCTTTGGATAAATTTGTTTTAAGTACTTAATTACTTTCATTAACAATAAACAGTTGGCCCTCTTCTCCATCCCAAGCCCCTCTCTCGCCGCGGTCCTATCTCCGGGGACCGCCCAACCAATCTCCGGTGACAGCGGCCGGCACGCCAACCTCCGCCGCCTTCTACGCCATAAGCGTCGGTACTGATTTGGTCCCCTGTCCTTCGCTCCCAGGTAGGTCTTTTTTTCTATTAATTTCTTCGTCTTTTTTACGGTGGGAAATAAAATTTGATTCATCTTTTTTATCTAATTAGATTGATTTGGTTGATGTATGAATGTATTTCATCTGGTATTGATTGAATGTAGAATCATGTTTTTGTTCTTGTTTAGGGTTTTGCTGTCGGTGGTGAGGGCAAGGAACTAAAATGGGTGAAAGGAAGGTTTTGAACAAGTACTATCCGCCGGATTTTGATCCGGCGAAGATTCCTCGGCGGCGGCAGCCGAAGAATCAGCAGATGAAGGTGCGGATGATGCTTCCGATGAGTATTCGGTGTAATACATGTGGGAATTATGTGTATAAGGGGACCAAGTTCAATTCTCGCAAGGAGGATGTGATTGGAGAGGTTTGTGTTATGATCTTAAATTTGCATCTTCCATATACGATTGAATTTTGGTTGTTGATGTAATGTGATTGAGTGTGTTTGTTTGGTTTTTTGATATCTGCAGAAATATCTTGGAATCCAAATTTTCAGGTTCTATTTTAAGTGTACCAAGTGCTCTGCAGAGCTTACTATGAAAACAGATCCTCAAAATTCTGATTATGTTGTTGAGTCTGGTGCGACTCGGAATTTCGAGCCTTGGCGTGCAGAAGATGAGGTGATTTTTTCCAATTTGAAGATTTTGGAACTTTGTTGTACTCACTTGTGTTAGTTTTGTGGTTGTTGTACCTGACCCATGTGTATATTTATGGTTTGCTTGCGTGTCACTTATTAGGAATCTGAAAATCAAAAGAAGAAAAGAGCATCTGAAGAGATGGGGGATGCAATGAAATCTCTAGAGAATAGAACTTTAGACTCAAAAATGGAGATGGACATCCTTGCTGCCTTGGATGAGATGAAGTCCATGAAAGTACAACGTGTTTGAATTTGTTTTGTTAAAGCGCCTTTCCATTCACATTAGTTGTATAATGTTTTGTACTTATATGTATATTTGTTCTCCAGTCAAGACACGCAACTGTCAGCACTGACTCATTGCTCGAGGCATTACAACATACTGCTGCTGAGAAGGTAACTTTTTGTTTTTCTACGTTATATGGATCTTTTGGGAAGTATTATATCTGAAATTGGATGTACTTTCAGGAAAAGAGATTAGAAGAGGAAGATGAAGCAGTCATAAAGTCCATTGTGTTTCATGTAAGATTTGGCCTTAGTCACCGTCCGTATTGTTTTCATGGCATTTTATGTAATTTTTTGTTTACATAACTGTTACAGAACTCAGAAAATTTTGTTCAGCGCATTTCTGATGATGAAGAAGAAGATGATGATTCTGAGGAGAATGTCATCGAACAATTTGGAGAATCATCAAAAAATGAATTCAAGGTATAGTGGTATATGTGTATTGTTCTTGTTGGGTCTTATATGTTGTAACTGCAGGTCGAAAGCTGAAAATTATTCTATGGCTAGTTTAGCTTATAGGACTAGTTTTATTCATGTTGTATTGATGACCATTGTTTATATGCTCATAATTTGGTTTAGGGATGCTCCTACTTACTTCATGAGCTATTTCTGGCATCCACTGGATTTTGTTTTTGAATTTTGTAATTCGGCAATTAACATTATAAAATTTCTTTTGTATGCTTCTTCTGGTTATAAATTTTTTTTCATTTTTATTTGCTGCAGAAACAAAAGACTGCTGGCAAATTTTCTGCCACGAATAACTTGTCAACTCATAACAAATCTCAAAATTCTAACAATAAAGGTAATATTTTCTATAGAACACCCTCTGTCTTTTTCCCTGTTCATAGCAAGTAGTAGTTTTGAATATAAATTATGCAATCGGGCAGCAAGGTGAGGTCTCCCTTACCTAATTGTTTGTGGGCTGGTCTGGTTTGCTGAAGAGGGGTGGCTTCTCCGTTGCAGTTCTCCATTTGTCTGGATGTAGAGTGCTTTAAGGGAGACAGCAGTTTTAGTTGGCTGAAACAATTAGATTTCGTCATGACTGAGATGATTAGAGGGATAAGAATCGTCCCTTCTCTTTGGTTGTGTGTTGGTTGTTGGCAAGGTTGACCACTGGCTTGCTTAGGAGGAGGGTAGCTCCGCTCCTCTATGCTAGTCATCCCATTTGCCGGACCTAGATCCCTTGGGGAGGAGATTGTAGTTGTAGCTGATTGGAACCATAACATTTAACAAATGAGCTTTAGGTGATTGTTGGCTTGTAGCAGTTGTGGAATTATGTTTTAATGATAATGTGCACCATAGGTGAAGAACATGATTGTTGTGGAGGACCTCTGCCAGCAAGATCTGAGGAGTTTGCTGTAGGTGGTGCATAAGATACAAGTATACAACCCCCACTTCTCCAAAGTCTTTCTTTCAGGTGTTCACCTCTCTCTGGGAAGTCTCAGGAGGCTTAACTTTATATCTGGTTGATTAGCCAGTCCTACTGGTAGTTAGTCCTGGTGAAATTTTATATTAGATCCTCGCCCAATTGATAGGTGGTGGTGCAGAGAAAGGGAACAGTATTGAATGATTACGCACCTTGTTTATTCTGTGTTCATTGCCTTTCAATGCAATTCTCACATGTTTGGTTTTGGCCTTTCTATATCGTAAGCGTTGGAAAATAGAACAGGGTTGTGGAGTTTGTGCGTTTCATTTACAGATGTTTTTATATTCAAAATATAATTTGACGTGCCTCTAAATTATCTTTATAATTAATATTTTTCATATGATATTTATTTTTTGGCAGAAGCTGAAACGGTGAAGCCTAAACCAGTTAGAAACTCTCCGTTTGTAATGTTTAAAGTCCTTAAGAAAGACTCGGCTGCACCTCTCAAAACGGTAACAGCAAATGGAACGGTAGATACTCTAGTTGAAGAAGAGGGAGAGAAAAAGAAAGAAGATGCAACAAAGGACAGTGGACTGACGACTCCTAGTGGTCAGCCCCTTTGCCAATACTCAGACAGTGATGACGATAGCTCTTGAAAATTCTACTTGCAGGAGGTAATGTCATCTTAAGTATTCCACAATAGCTGATATTGTTGTTTTGGGTGTCATGAAAACAGGGAAGTTATTTGGATGTACGAAGATTTTATTTTGTTCTACGATTATTAACTACTCTGGCTTGTTTATTTTATCAATAACAGTGAACATGAATTTATCAGTTTATTTCCCTTGGCTTATCATTATAGTATTATTTCCATAAAACAGATCGTACATTTGGGTGCTTGGCCCTATAGAACACGGTCCCGAGGTAATGGAAAGAGGACACTCTTTGAACAAATGGCTTCTAGATGATTCTCCGGATCTTTATCCTTCAGCTTTTAACTCAACGGTCTTGAAGCGTATAAGAAATCGGCTGGAAGGGTTTCTGGTAAGGAAAGGAATCATTGTTGTCCCACTCAATCACAACCGTCCAGAAAGTTTACTCACGAAAGAAAGTGCAATGTTTATAATCCGCCCATCCGTTTTGGATTTTTTCAGATTGTAAGCTTCTATGAAATCATTAACATCTGCCGACCAGTTCTTGACCAAGCATAATTTATCTGAGTACGGAGACAAAATCATGCCATTCAAGCAGTGAATTAAACGTCGGTAAATCTTTGTGTTGTCTTTCTAGTGAAGTAATTGATTACATGTAACTTTCTATTTTTTCCCAAAGCAACTCATACAATTTGATGTGACCAGGTTTGAGGGCTATTATTAAAGCTGACTGTTGCGTACAAAAGATGTGAACGCCGTTTAAGATGGTTCAAGTGCGTGCTGTGTATAAATCCAACCCCAAGAGCTAGTTAAATGGGAAGGTTTGAATTGTAATTTTGCACACAAAGACGTACATCGATGGAGATCGTCCAAATTGGCTTTGTGCTATAATGATTTGAGATTTCACCGTACAATCATCCGACGATCAGAATGATAGAATAAAAGTCCATAAAAGATAAGGGCCAAGGTTGTATAAATTAGCATTGCATGTATTACAAAAATGATAATTTATATATGATTGAGATTTCTATCTCATATAAAAAATAGAATTAAAAAAATGTATTTAGTGTTTGAAACGGGAGAGTCACCAAAGGTTCTGTTAATTAAGACTCAGCTTGATTAAAAATTAATTAAATCAATCAACCGTAAAATTTGAATGATTAAAATAAAATTTCTAACACTTTGAACTTGACTCATGAAATATAATTTTGTGTTAGATTGAAAATGAAAATAAGCTAACTGTTTTGAAAATAAGTTAAATAATACTAAATTTGAATGCACTAATTCTAGAGTTGAGTTGGCTAATTTGTAAATCTATTTTTAATATGTACTTTTCTCTGAAGAAAAAACTTAATACGCACTTAGTAGATGATGTATAAACCCTCCCCTTTCTTGTAAAAAACTCCGGTGGCCCATCCGCCATCCCATCTCCGGCCACCGCCGCCGACGCCATTGCGGTGTCAATCATGTCAAAGGTTTCGTCTTTTTCTTCCTCTATCCGTCGCTTCACATCGTTGCCAACAGGTTCGTCCTTTTCTCCGTCAAATCCCCGCCTTTTATGTAATTGTTTCGGTTGATCTATTTCCTCTGGTAGTGGTCCAATTTTGTCTCAGTTTTGATTTGTTGGTGGTGGTGAGTGCCAGTAGTTGAGATGGGTGAGATGAAGGTTTTGAACCAGTATTATCCGCCGGATTTTGATCCGGTGAGGATCAGTCGGGTGCGGTGGCCGATTGATGAGGAGAAGAAGGTGCGAACCATGCTTACAATTAGTGTCCGGTGTAATGTATGTGGGAATTATTTGTATAAAGGGACCAAGATCAATTTTCGCAAGGAGGATGTGAGAGGAGAGGTTATTGTTTCTTGTTGTTATGGTGCAAGAAGCTCGCTTCTTTTTTTATATGATTGAAATTTCGTTCTTGATGTAATGTGATTGAGTTTCTCTCTTTTTTTGTTTGTTTTGATATCTGCAGAAATATCTTGGAGTCCAAATTTTCAGGTTTTATTTCAAGTGTACCAACTGCCCTGCAGAGATTACTCAAGCCACAGATCCTCAAAATTCTGATTATAATGTTGAATCTGGTGCTACCTGAAATCCGAGCCTTGGCGAGCAGGGGACTAGGTAATTTTATTCTTGTTTGAAGATTTTGTTTCTTGGTTGGACTCGTGTTGCTTTTTTGTAGTTATTGTTTCTAACTCCATGCCTATGTTTATGGTTTGCTTGCGTTTTACATATCAGGAGTCTAAAATCAAAAGAAGAAAAGAGCTGCTGAAGAGATGGGGGATGCAATGAAATCTCTAGAGAAAAGAACTTTGGACTCAAAAATGGAGATGGACATCCTTGCTGCCTTGGACGATAGAAGTCCATGAAAGTATGACATGCTTCAATTTGTTTTGTTAAAGCCTCCTTCTATGCCATTAGTTGTATAATGTTTTATACTAATATGTATATTTGTTGTTCTTCAGTCAAGACATGCTACAGTCAGCACTGACTCATTGCTCGAGGCATTGCAACAAGCTGCTGCCGAGAAGGTAATTTCTTGTTTCTACGTGTTATATGAATCTTTTGAAGTATTATATGATCTGAAAATTTGCATGTACTTTCAGGAAAAGGGATTAGAAGAGGCAAATGAAGAAATTACGAAGTCCATTTTTTTAATGTAAGATTTGGCTTTAGTTATTGTATCTCTAATAGAATTCTGTTTTGTATGACATGCTAATGTAACATTTGTTCACATATTTATTAGAGAAAACGGAAAATTTTGTTCGTCATATTCCTGATGGAGAAGAAGATGATGCCGAGGAAAATGTCTCTGAACAATTTGGAGAATCATAAAAAAATAAATTGAAGGTATAATGGTGTATATGTATTGTTTTTGTTGGGCTTGGCATGTCATAAAACTAGAAGTTTTAGGCAGGAAATTAATGAAGGCTACTTTTATGGATGTTTAGCGTATAGGAGTGGTTTTGTTCATGATTTTGTTGATGCACATTTTTATGTGCTGCAATTATGATTTGCTTCTAGTATGCGTTGTTTGTTTCATGTATTAATTCTGTCATCCACTGCAAATGTGTATTGAGCCTCATTTTGAGATTTAAAATTTAGCAGTTTCTGTTGCCTTTTTTTTCGCTAGGTGTTAAATACCTTTCTTTTCATTTATTTTTTGCTGCAGAAACAAAAACTGCTGGCAATTTTTCTGCTACAAGTTACTGGATGACTCGGAATGAATCTCAAAAACATGGGGAGAAAGGTGAGATGCTTTTTAGAAGATTCCTCTTTTTTTTCCTGTTCATATCAAGAAGCAGTTTTGTAATTTGAATCATGTAATCAGGGAGGGAGATGAGTTCTTTTGTCCCTGGTTGTTGGCTGGACACCGGCTTGGATGGGAAGGGACGGCTTCTCTGTTTGTCTGGATCTAGAGCATTTCACGAAAGTCAACAACTGTAGTTGACCAGAACCATTAGATTTCATAATGACTGATATGATTAGAGGGAGGAGAATCGTCCCTTATTCGGTTGTTTGCGGATTGGCCAATGGCTTGCTTGGGGGGAAGGTAGCTCCTCTATGCTAGTCAATCCCTTTTTCTGTACTGAGATTCCATTAGGGAAATTGGAACCATGACATTTAACCAAGTGAGTTTTAGGTGATTGTAGGCTTGTAGCAACAGCGGAATGCTGTTTTAATGGTAAATGTGCCCTAAAGATGAAGAAAGAAGGTACTTGTCGTGAAGGATATATGTTAGCAAGGCTCGTGGAGCTCGCTTTAGATGCATAAGCTTCAACTCTGCAACCCCCTTCTCGAAAGTCTTTCTTTTCATGTGTTGTCCCTCTATCTGGGTGCAGTTCTCAGGAAGCTGCCTTTTTTCTGGTCAATTAGGCAACCGCCGGCCATTAGTCCTGTCTTGGTCCCTAAATGATGAAAGTTATATTATAACTTCTCTGAATTGATAGGTGATGGTGCAGAGAATGGGAGCTTGTTTCTCTGTTTTCATTGCTTTACTAACATCCCACATATGTTAGTTTTCGGCCTTTTATGTGCTAGCATTGTAAAATACAAATGGGTTGGGGAGTTTGGAGTGTTTTTTTGGAGTTTGTGTTTTTTTTACAGATGTTTATATATATATATATATATATATATATATATATATTGAACTAGATGTTTTTATGTTTAGAACTTAACATGACATACCTTGAATTATATTTGCAATTATCCTTTTCCTATGATTTGTATTTTTTGTCAGGAGCTGCAACAGTGAAACCAAAACCAGTTAAAAAATCTCCGTTTGTAATGTTTGAAATCCACAAAAAAGATTCATCTACGCCTCTTAATGAGGAAACAACAAATGGGAAGGTAAATACTGCAGTCGAAGAGAGAGCGGAAAAGATAGAAGATGCACCAAACTATTGTGGATTGAATACTTCTCTTCTTCGGGCCCTCTACCAATACTCAGACTGTGAAGATGATAGCTCTTGAAAATAGTGCTGGCAAAAGGTATTCATGTCATCTAGTTTATAAGTCGTAGCTGATATTACTCTTTTGGGTGGGTTGCTAATAAAACAGGAGAGTTATTAGGAATATACCCAGATTCTATTTTATTTAGTGAAATAAAGACTGTCTTGTTTATTATATCAATAATATCAATATCAATGTACACAAATTGGTAAGATTATTTTTCCTTGCCTTATCATTTTTGCACTCTATTTACGAAACAGATGGTACTTCTGGGATGCCTAGCTATGGTCCTATTGAGCGCACAGTCCCGGCGTGAAGGAAAGAGGTCTTCCTGCAACAGATGCCTCGTAGATGATATTCTTGATCTTCATCAACCTTGAATGCATATCAATAATTTTTATGGGTATACATGGAATCGGCTGCAAAGATAGCAAAGACTAATACTACATATAAATCTGAAATGACGTTTTGAACGGAACTTCTTTAAGATTCATCAAATGGGAAACGTCAACAGTACAAAGTTAGTACTGCTTACTTTCACGCAGTTGAGTAAAAAGAAAATATAAAAAGAATTTACCATCCTAAGCCTATATTTATATGATCAACAATCCCCCATGTGTGCATAGGAAATAATATTACATCGGCAAATCTTTTGACAATTTTAAAGTACTCTCTGCTCAATGCGCCATCTATATTGATTGCATTGCTTTTTCGATTCCTAACAATCGATTCTTATCTGACGGCTTTCTGCCAGCCAATGGGTGGCCAAGCCTTCCAACGTACAGAAACCAATTTGCATTGCACGCATGCTTTTCCAACACAACATATTGAAAACTCGTTGACTCTTTGTACATGACACAGAAGCTGATGTGTTGTGCAGTCAATATTTGGAATTTGGATAAAAATTCGTCGCCAAGCTGTACCTAAAACTTTGGTTTTGAATCTTAAAAAACATTACTGAAAAGAAAAGGAAGAAAGTGACGACTGCTTATCAGATAGGCCCCCAGTTGTTAGTGCCGCTACACGTCATTGAACCACTCACTTTCATGCCTTATCTGACCTCTCCAAAAGTTACGGCTTCATCGTGGAACTGTTCTGGTTCACACTATGAGTTAAGACATTTCTGACCGAGAAAAATGAGACTTTCAGAGTACAATTGATGTTCTTGTCACACCTCATTATTTGAATTTTAATATGTTGATCATCGATCGACATCGTCAGAATTTGTCTACGATCCAAATGATCGGAATTAATTAATAAGTTGAAAGAAGTAAGGTTACTTAAATATTAATTGGCTAAAATGTTTTCTAGCTGAAATAAATAATAATGGGAATCATACTTTAATCTCATGTCACTTTATATATCAGATATATGACCAATCTAATTGATCATCATATATATTCAACATTGGACAATCAGCTGTTTAATAATTATTGTTAATAATTACTTGATTAAGTATAATAAATAGTATAATCAATATATATTGTATATGTTGGAGAATAACCAGAAACACTTAAAGTGCACACGCAACTGAATACTTCAAACAATAAAAATTCAATTCATCAATTTGCCAAAATCATTAATTCAACATGGATAATTCACAAGAATTGTAACACTCCGTTTCGACTCACCCGCGAACCGACCCGGGAATATCACCGGTGACCGAACCGTTCGCTAATCTACTGGGTTCGGTTAAGCCGTCCAGGATCTACTCTCGGCGTTTTAAAATGGAGATGCAAATATGAAATGCATGGATGGGATGCGTGGGTTCTAACGGAGTCCTACATACATGCCATGACGTGCAAGCAAAGACAAGATAAAATAATAAATGAGAAACCAAAAGAAAATATATACTATTTTATGAAAATACGATAAAACATGATAATCTATCGTAGCATTCATCATTATCTCCTTCGTTTCAATTGAACCGAGCCTGAACTCCAAACTCACTACTCATTCACATTTATCCATTCATTTCAAAACAAACAATTTATCTAAACAAACACATCAAAATTATCATTCACGTAGCAATAACACACCGTCATTATACGTTACACGCGGCAGGTACATGTGTGCGCGGTTTCGTGCTGCTCCTCCGCAGTCCCGACAGCTTTCATCGCTCGCATTCCTCACCTACATATATATAGAAAAACCGTCAGTAACGAGTGTTACCGGCCCGGAAAATAACTAATATCAATCTGGCACAGGAGAGCAAACTCTCCTGTTGAAAGAAAACCATATACTTCCTCAAGAACTCTCATCAGGGCACATAAGGGAGCCGTCGCCCTCGGGTCGACAGCGTCCCCCTATCTTTCACATTCTCATGCCTCGGCCATTTCTCTATTGCTTCTCGCGTCAAATCTCATTCCTTTCCGCCCTCTGCACCTTCCATATTACTCCTGGCCTTGAGCACGAAGGCCGAGTACTCTCAGGCAGTCGCCTTCAGTACCCTTTGAAACCACAAGTCTAGACATGCGCTGCAATGCAGTACTCGTGAACCTCCACACTTCTCCGGGTTTGAGGAACTCAAAGGTGGAGTTGTCAGGATCCCTCGGGAATGAAACGGCCCGCACACCATTCCAGAGCCTACTGTCGACACACACGTGCCCGCTCGTGTAGCACGGTAGTCGGATTTCCCTCATTCAGTCTCTCACAAAAACATGAAAACTATACATATATATAGGTCTGGGTTGGGATATGCCGAAGGCAACGTGAGCTGGATCTGAAGTTCGAAAACAAACTCGAGGGATCTCATCCTCGAGGGTTATTAATCCGGAAAATCGTTGGCTAAATGGCCCGAGTTAAGCGGGATTCGATAAAATGCCACTTAACTCGTCCTGCACATAATAAATCAAATACACAAGAGAGTAGCGTAAATCAGAGAACGAGTCCTAAACGGACCTGGTAGAAGCTCCAAACGGGTCCACGCGCCTAGGCGGCGAGCTCCTACACCGTACCTACACAATCAAGCTAAAAACTAACGCCCGCATGATGAATCACATATCCTATAGCATACACACACAATCAACACAATCACACGTCAATCAACACACATCAACCTATATCAATTCTAGCGAGTCTACTTAAGCTAGTTTGATTAGATCATGATTATTACTTAATAACCCTAATTAGTTTCATAACTTCTATTTTTAACACCACACAATCAAACAAATTTCATATTTTTATCCTTAATCAAATCTATATTTATATACATTATTATAACATACAATTCACCAATCCTAGCATGCAATTCTAATAATCAATACTTTCAAATAATTAAGTTAAAATAAATTATACCTTGCGTCGTCGAAAATCGGTGACGGCTAGGGTTTCCGTTTCGCGGCTCGAAACTCGAATTCGGCACCTAGCGGCGTCCGAAGTCCGATAAGATTGGACTGGGTGCGTTCGGCGGATGATCCGGCGAAGTTCCCACGAATCCAATTTTCCGGCAGTTCCGGCAGTTTTCCGGCGTGTGTCGGCGATTTTTCGGCGGATTCCGACGGTTTTCCGGCGATGATTAGGGACGGGGCAATCAGGGGGTCTATCGGCACCAGCTCGACTAGCTCGGTCCAATGGTGGTGTCAAACAGGGTAGTCGAGGCGGCGATGGCCGTCGACGGCGGCGTCGAAAATGGGCGGCGGTGGCGGCGTTCTCCGATCGAGGCTCCGGCCGGCCTCGACGGTGGTCGGGACGATAGGGAAACGTCGGCGACGTCGAGGGGGTGGTCGTCGGGGTCACAGCGGCGGCGGCGCGGCCCGGACGGCGGCGGAATCAGTGGGCGGCATGTCGCGGTTCGCGGGCGGATTCTGGCGTCGTGGCGAGGTGGTGGCGGCCGGGGCTGTTCGGGGTGGCGCGGTGACGGCAAGGCGGGGCAGGGCGGCGTCGATCGGCGGCCAGGCGGCGTCGGCCGTGGCGGCGGTGGCGCGCGAACAGGGGCGGCACGGCGGCTAGGGTTTGGGCGTGGGGGAGAAAAGGTCGGGAGGAAGAAGAAGTGCGTGCGATGGCATTTTCGTAAATAAGTATTGACTCGATTCCTACTCGAGTCAAAATAATAACTAGTTCGTAATAAATTCTAAAAAAATCTAGAAAAATATGGAAAAATTCCATAAAATAAAACAAACACAACAGCATCCAAATGACATGCTCTATAACTAATAACCCACCCGAATATAATCCAACGCGCCCTAACGCGTTATTCGGCCTAAAACTATTTCTACGATCAAACATATAAAAAGAAAAAAATACTGCATACTTTCATATATTCTGATAACTCATTTCTCACCATCTTCTCGACGTTATCATCATATATTCAGGTACACCTGACTCTCATCGCTCATAAATCACGGCTGGTCTCGACTCAGCACGCGGTTCATGAAACTGACTCGACTCGAACCAACGGTCGAACCGACTGGTTCGGTAACGTAAAACCCTGACTCGAATCACGGGTTTTACAAGAATAATCACAATCAAACAACCACAAAAAGAAAACACCAATAATAACTCAAAAAAATACTATAAATGTGTGCGATTCATAATCCACTATGATTATAAACCAATGATACAATTATACATAATTATAACATTAAGAAAAACAATCCCAAACATGTGAATCAACAATCTACCACAAATTAAAAGATTAAAATAACACAAAAGATAAATCTTGAAGATACCAACTTAATCATGATAAAATGACAATCGGTCATCTAATATAAAATCCAATCACTCAATCTTCCTCTCAACATGAATAAGAATCTTCACTATTTCTCTATTTTAATATTGCATCACTAGAGTCACGACTCTCATCTCTCTTCTTGTCTATCCTAAAAGTTATAAGAAGGCCCTCGAAATATAATCGGGTTAAAATGGGTCAAAAAATTCACTTGCCCGCGTTAACCGGCCAAAAACGGGTTAAAAATTCTACTGACCGGCGCAAACCAAGTCACTAGTACCATATTTAGTATTTTTCGGACATGGGAGGGAAAAACACCATCGGTTGTATTACACGAGTGGATATAAAAAAACTTCAATCGCATTAAAGAAATTGTTCCTTTTTTGCTCCACGTGAAACCCACAAGTCCATGCATGCATTACAAAACAATCAAGTCTAGTGAACCTCCAACCATGCATGACGCAAATCTAGTCCAAAGTTGTGCACAAAAGCACTCTGCATACATGACCATACTAGCCTAGATAAGCTGCATTCCTTCATCCCAAATTCTCTCTGGTGTTCTTTCAATCTTCTTTGTGCCATATACATGCATTTTCAACAGTCTGCATATCCTTTAATCCTCTCTTTTTCTCGTCACGTCAACTTATCTTCTATGGTATGTATTTCTATCCGTCTTTCTCTATCACAGACATATGGGTTTTCTTTTATGAAAAGCATGCATCTGGAAATGTATCGTTTTGAGAGTCCCATCCCTAATAGTGCATGCATAATAGATATGTGATCATCTGATCAGTTAATGTTTTTTATTGTGGTGATATTCATGTATATATATATATATATATATATATATATATATATATATACATGAATATCTCCACAGTGTGTGTGTGATTCGTGATCATATATATGCCTATAGATATATCAGGGCGTTGCCCATGTCTTTGATCTCTCAATCTTGAGTTGTTGGTTTCCATCAGAAGTTGGAATGTTTCACATCTTGAAAAGGGGGCAAGGGCCTGGGGAAACAATATATTGAGATTATTTGATAGTTAATTAAATGGAATATATAATACAGCCATGCATCTAATTCTATTAAAAAGTTGACTATATAGTACTAAGAATTATTAATCCCAATATTGCTTTGCTAAAGAAAAGTACTGGACACAAGAGGAGATATATATTGCCACTATGCTTGTGGAATATTATAAAACAAATTGCTTATACACTTAATTAACTATACAAAATCCCCCAAAAAGTATGGTGGTATGGTGATGGTTAAAAGGAAAAAAATATATATATATATATATATATATATAAGCTGACACAATTTGCATCACAAAGGCAAAAAGAATGCTTCGACTTTTTTGACTGAATCCCAGACGGCCATTGTGTTTCTTCCCATAGAAGGAACCAAACATCATCTCTTTTTTATTCCCCTTTTTAATCAAAAAGAGATGCAATTTTCAGAAACAATAACAAACAGCTATTAGTTTGCATCTTAACGTAATTAGTATAAGTTGTACTATAAGAAAAACACTCAAAGGAGACGTTCATAAGTGGTTCTAAGCATCAACTACTGCATCAAATTAATTAAAGTTAGATGAGGAATGGCTGCATCAATCTTGGAGTAAAAACAACATTTGAGTAAATTTGTTTCAAGAAGCCAAGTTTAGCTGAAACTCATGATAGTCAAGAAAAGTAGGCGGAAATAATTAGGAGTCAACCTTTTGCAACCCTCAAGAATCTGCATGATCACCCCATCTTCTATATAAATCTCATCACCTTGCCCTCAATACTCCCCTTTTCCAGCTTCTTCTTAATATCTTCTTACTTCCCCTCAAATGGCTCCCTACTCCATTCTTTCCACTGCCATTCACATTTATCTTATAACCTTCCTCCTAATCTCAGGTACCCATTTCCTCTCTTAGCTTATTTCAGTAGATCTCCTATCTGTTATATTTAGACCATAGCCATCCCTCCAACTAATTTTTATATTACATGCAAAGCCTCAGATTGGTTCTAATGTTTTTTTATTGCAGAATTTGGCTATCTAAGAGTGAAGGCTATAGGCATAAACTATGGCCAAGTAGCAAACAATCTTCCCTCACCAGACAAAGTCCTCACACTATTAACCTCACTTAACATCACCAAGACCAGAATCTATGACACCAATCCTCAAGTCCTCGCTGCATTTGCACAATCTGGTGTGGAAGTCATTGTAACTGTGCCCAATGAACAAGTTGGTGACCTCATGGACCCTGCCAGAGCACTTGATTGGATCAACACCAATGTGAAACCCTACCTTCCTGCCACCAAGATCACCGGAATCGCCGTCGGAAACGAGGTCTTAACCGGTGACGACCCCGTCCTGACATCGAATTTAGTCCCTGCCATGAGCAGCATATATGAGGCACTAATGCAATCAGGCCTGCACACATTCATCCATGTCTCGACAGCTAATTCATTGGCAATTTTGGAGAATTCCTATCCACCGTCAGCCGGAGCATTTCGCGGCAACCTCACGGGCATTATTCGGCCACTTTTACAGTTCTTGCAGGCAACAAGGTCCCCATTTTGGATCAATGCCTACCCATACTTTGCATACAAAGATGACCCATCAAAGGTTCCACTAGATTATGTGCTTCTAAACCCCAATTTTGAGATGGTGGACCCTTACACCAAGTTACGGTACGACAACATGTTGTATGCACAAGTTGATGCTGCGATTTTTGCTGTGGCCAAGATGGGGTTTGGTGGGATAGAAGTGAGGGTGTCTGAGACAGGGTGGCCATCCAAAGGTGACACTGGTGAATCTGGTGCAACATTGGAAAATGCAGCTATCTACAACCGGAATTTGATGAAGAGGCAGATCAACGGCGAAGGGACCCCTCTCCGCGCGAATCAACGGCTGGAGATTTACGTTTTCGCGCTGTTTAACGAGGACATGAAACCGGGGCCTACGTCGGAGAGGAACTATGGATTGTATCAGCCAGATGGGACCATGGCTTACAATGTGCAGGATGTCACAGGAATGTCATCTTCTACTGCTTCAATCACTCTCACATCCTCCTCTCCTCAGGTATAAAGCATTAGCAATGCCACTGTTCTTTGTTCTTACAACTACGCAGTTATCGATTATATCTTTTTGTTTTACTTTCATTCATGAACATTATATGTTTTGAAAAACACAGGCTGCAGGGAAGGATTTTAGAAGCTCAAAGACCTGGATTCTCGTGTGTCTACTCACATTCCAAGCTTTAATTTTAAGGCACTGAAATGTTAAAATCATGGAATTTGTAAAAATCTTCAGAGGAGGAGAATTTCTCGAGAGGAGCGATAATCTGTTTGGGCCATTTATATCTAGTTCCGTTATAATCTGTTAGAACCATGCATATCTAGTTTGTTCTCCGGGTCTTCAAACCAATATAGTTGTAAGACTTTCCGGCAGATTATCACTCTTCTTCGTAGAAGTCTTTCCTTTAATCTGTCCATATGTAGGTATACTTTTTGTAAATGTATATTAATGTACTTTTTGTATGTTAATTTAGTATTCTAATTAATTATTGGTCATTGCTGTATGGATTTGATTATTTTCGTTTTGCAAAATAGCAATCCTAGTAGGAGATCATTCATGGCTAGCCAACAACCACTTGGTCGTCATTAAGAGAAAAATTTTATTAATTAATTGCACCATTTAGTTGGAGGGGCCACGCGCTAATGACTCAATTACACCAAATTTTATCATTAAGACAAACCCAAAACAAATATGTTCATTGTCACTATGTCTGCATAATTAAAGAAAATTCAACTACACAATGTTGATGCATCTTCTTTCCCCATCATTTCTATTGGATTTTCTTTGTATCCTACTGAATTATAATGAAACGTATTCTCTTTTCATAGTGGAAATGTGTGGTCTCTTTTGAAAACGGAAGTGGAAGACAGTCGAGTACAAAAAAATATATGAGAGATTCCTCCTTTTCAGATTATTTATCTTGAAATTTTTGTCTGTGAAAAGAAAAAAAGAAAGGTTCTTCAACAACTTTGTGGGGGACTTCCTTCATGAACCACAAGCATCAAACACTTTATTCCATTACCTGAATTAATCAGCCATGAATGGCCACCTGACCCCTGCACTTCACAATTGTATGGCTACTGGTTTGCAAGCCGGAAAAGAATGCCCACAAACATTTAACATACCAGAATGCATTCTGACGAGATAATAGTAGAGGTGTTTACATAGATACCGATGAAGCATAACTCATATGCCATTGTTTCGGATAAATGAAATTTATATCAGGGGCACAGATATGACCTATAACATTCATCAAGGTTTATACCGAGACCCAAATTCCATATAGTCTTCATCTTGAGTATTTCACAATTTCAAGGACAGTCTCCCATCGTATCATCATGGTTTTGAACCAGGTGATCCTCGTCCTGTTTTTCCCTGGTTTTGGAACTTTAACACCTCCATGGGCATGTCATAGAGTAATGTTATGAGGGAATAAGACAACTGTCACTGGGGATTGATGAAGAAGATGACCATCACTAACATATCCCATTCCTTAATCACCATCAACAACAACAACAAATGCTAGTAAGGGAAGCTGGCCAGAACACAAGCGTAGAAATTGGCAGAAAATAATCAGACACCACTGCCACCCTTGAAGCTCAATGATGATAAAAGAGTATGTAATTGCTGCTTTTATAAATGGAATAAATAGCTGGCTAGCCAAGGCCGATATTAATGGTAAGTGCATCCCAGGTTGGAACACAGATTGATGAAGGACATAGACCGATAAACATTAAAAATCACAGTTTGGTAAGAAAAGTTTTCTGAAATCGAACAAAAATCCATGCCTCAACAACTCAACCTTACAACTCCGTAAGAAGTTCCTCTCTCTCAATGCAAAATATGCTTTGGCATTTGATGCCCATCCGTTCCTGGTTACTGCAGCATTGCCCGCGGAACTCGTGGCCTTACTGGTGTCTTTGAAGGACTGACCCTAATTAATCCAAAATGTTCAAATCATCACATAATCATATAGCCGTAATACAAACTTTGTTATTGCTAAACAATCTCATACCGAATTGGAAGTGTGCCCAAATAACTACCGCTGCAGCTCAATGCAATTATGGCACTCTCAGCCTGTCAAAATGGTGCAAACTAGTAGTTAAAAGAAAAACTACAGACGACAACAAATCTTGAAGCACATGGAATACTTCTAAAACATAAATAAAAGTTTATCATAATAAGATTATGATTTTAATCCCCAAAATCAACTGCAATTGGCTCAGAGCAAAAGTAGTAAAAATTATTAAACATGAAAACTCACCTGATAAAACTCCACAAATGCAATGCGAGTTGTATGCATGTGATCCCCCAAAAGCCTTAAGCGAGACACCTGAAAAACAGATAAAATGCCATTTACCTTAATTTCTACGACTAAATTAATTAAAGAACCACAACATGGACATCATTTTCTTACCTCACCACAAGTTGACTCAAAAAAATTTTAACATCAGCTTGTGAAATCTGCAACAATGCACATACTTAAGGTGCAGGCAATCACAACCAAAGGAGAAGAATTGTGGGGGGAAAAACACTACAACAGGACAATAAAACAAATAATAATACTAAAAAAAGTCAACACGGACCTCATAATAAAAGCATGAGCAGAAATATCATGTTGGTTTTATACATGCTATTAAATAAGTCGTGTATTCATATACACAAGACGCAAGCAAAAATTTTTGACAAGGTTTACACTAGATATACCCTACAAGGGTTACACCAGGCATACCTTCTTATCAATGTTAGTACAGTACACTGTCCTGGCGCACATTTCCCGTTCATCCTCTGACTGTATTTAGTAGAAAGCATCAGAACCTACTTAACAGAAAGCTTCTCTACAACTAAACAGAAAAAATTAACAAATTAGAAAATGAAGCAAAAAATATACTATAATAAGAAGCATCCTCACCCGTGGAAGAAATGTAGGATTCACAGGCAATATAGCAGTTTTAGATGGCAAAATTTTGACAGGATAGAAGCCCAGCATGGTCCCTGAAAGACTCAAGGCGATTCTTGCACCCTCTGTTACCACATTTTTAAGCGATATATCAGTAGCATATTTAGTGATTATGACCACGCAATTACAACTGCTTACCCTCATCAGAAAACTCTACAAAGGCAAAACGTAGAACTGAATGAGGGTCGCCACAAATTCTGCAATCAACCACCTTCAAGATAAAGCACATGTCAGAGCCAAAAAAACTAACCCAATATTTGCATCAGTTGTTACTCAAGCTATTTGTGCTACGCACTTCAATCATGGGTTTGAGTTGAAGAACTAGCCTCACATGGCATACAAGTAGTAAAAACAGCATACCACCAAAATCCAGGATACCAAAGCTGAGCACGTGTAAAGGACGCAATAAAAAGGCAACACTTTGTTAGTGGTGAGACATTAAGCTTACGTATTGAGACCGAAAATGACAAAAAAGTAAACTGTAGCATAAACAATGTGCACTACTTGCTATAGCTAGCAATGTGAATGGAAGCCAAAACATTATATCATATGTGATCAATCAATTTTCCCCAGTAGAACAATTAATATCACAAACTGGCAAGTGATTGGACAAAAGTATGATTGACCAGATATCAACAGAATGTTCGACTAAGACCAAATTCTAAAATTTCAATTCGATGAGAATATTACAAAGGTCAAAATGAGGCTTGTTGTCCAGAATGTGGCAATAGTCAATGCGACAGACCCTCATAACAATCCACAGCCATTCCATGCTACTCACAGAGAATCCCAGCAGTTCATGGCAAAGAAATCTTGCACTTTCTTTCAAGATTACTTTCCATAAATGTTATTTTCCTTATCCTCACATCTCTCCTCCATCAAGACATTGGTATGATCTCCCTCAAGATTAACCCACCCACATTATAAGATTTCTGGTTTACAACCTCGTGAATAAGCTATTGACATTTCAATAGTGATGTTAAAAAAGACTGAATCACCAATATTGCCCAGAAAATGGTGAAAAAAGGCAGAAGTCAGAACTCACCAATATTCCCCAAAAATAAAAACTTTCAGATCAGGCAAAAGACAAACATCTAACTAAAGAAATATCTTAGATTACAAAAACAGCAACAGATCAATAGTAAAGAAAAAACCAAGCTTCCAAACCCCATGAAATATGTGACTTCCAAGTTCCAACAATGATCGAGAAATGGAATACAAGTATAACACAATCTACATGACAAATAAACAGTACAATATCAGAACAAACATGTTTATTGCTGCTACATTGATAAGATGCACGGAAAAAAAATCAATCCAAATGTATTTAGTGTCACTAAATCCATGATATGTAAGATAACAAAATATATTGGCCCCAGTAAACAATCATCCGTGTCAATCATAGTTATGAGATACAACAACATTAATTTCTCATAAGCGAGCAAAATTACACTTCAAAATCCTCAACAATTAGTAAGACAAAATCATGCTTACTTGACCACAGTTAAGAAATAAAGCAGCAAGGCGTTCCTCTGTCACCTACAAAACAACATATAATCATAAAATCAGATTGCAATTATATAGGCTATGTATAGAGCCCAAAAGCCAAATATCATTTCCCTTCTTACATGTTGATCAATTTCTGATACATATACAGTCCTCCTAATGCTCTCTTCTCTCTGCGCTCTAAGCGCTCTGCCATTCATCCTTCTCCTCCAATGGTTATTGTCATACCTTCTCTGCAAAGATGAAAAGAAACAGATCATAAACAAATGCATTGAACAATAAACATATGCCAACAGCATATAATAGATTGCAAGAACAGGGAGGAAAAAACATTTGATCAAACTCATAAATCACAAAAAGAAATGATAAAAATAGAACATTGGACATACAACAGTTCACCAAGTACAATTTCTGACCCGCCAAAAATTGATCCTAAATCACAGATAAAGCAGCTGCAAATAATTAATTGTACGGACAGATAAAAGCATCTGATCAAACACATAATGCATAATACGGTACATAAAACCTTCAATCATTTCATCTAACATTTGTCAAACAACAATTAACCAACCAAAGAAAAAACCATAGAAGTTCCAATCAACTCATTTAACAAATGGCATACAACAGCTTTTTAAAAAAAGGATCAGAAATTACCCTCCGATTATAATAATTCCCATATCCAACGGCTGCCTCCTTATTCTCGGCCGCCGCTCCGACGTCGCCGCCGTCTCCCGGGAGTGACCGCGGGCCTCCGGTGGCATACGACGACGGGAAGAACTCCTTCGCCGATGGGTTCAGCTTGGAAAGCAAATCAACCAGCTTTCTCACGTCCCGCTGCAGCTCCTCCGCCTTCTGATCCTCCTCCAACCCTCCCGCCGCCGCCGCCGCCGGCGATTCAACCGCATTCTCCGCCACCGCCGCCATCGCTCGCCCAGAATCCTCCGATCCCCCCACCTCAAAAGGGTGCGGCGATCTCCACCTCCGCAGGGCCCCAACACTCCCCCTCGTCACCCGGCAATAAATGCAGCAGAAAAAACAAATCCCAAAGGTCCAAAAACTGCAAGAACTCGCTTCTACCTCACTCAATGCCTACAAATACCCACCCGCCATTACCAAATTCACCAACTTTTCAATCCCAAACCGCCACAAAAACGGATTTTTACCGTAGAAACTCCACTCCTCGATCGGATACTCAACTGGGCACGTCAAATTCTTCCACTTCGCCCCCTGCTCCGCCTCCTGCACCGATTTATGACAGGTGAAAACGAGGAAAGGTGCGATCTTTGGTAGAGGAAATGGGAGGAGATGGGCGAGGTGGATGGTGTGGGGGGAGATGAGGAAGCAGGAAGAGAGGGAGAATGGGAAGGGGTGTCACACTGCCATTGTGCAACTGTTTGGCAGAGGATTTGTTGGGATTGAGGATTTTGGACAGTTTTGGGAAGATGATTAGCAAAAGTGAAAGACTCACTTCTTTCTTGTGTTTTTTATCTTTTTTAAAAAAAATTAATTATTTTTTATTTTAGATGGATGGAGACATTAATTTTATAAATAACATTATACAAAGTGAGTTTGTAAATAATATTATACAAAATGATATCGCGGTGCAGTTTGGCATTGGATATTTGGCGAAGTTGTTAGATTCTTTTTAAGGTTGTCTTGTTTTTTATATTAATTATTTAACAGTCTTAAAAAATTAGAATTGATAATGTTTTGCAAAAATGTTAGGTGATGGTGATAATATAAAAGTAGCATCGAATACACTATTGAATGTATATACATTCGTGGCGTTTATGAGAATAAAGAAACATTTGTGGAAGAGAAATGATGGAAGTAAGAGTAAACCAATCTTATTATGCCTAAGTAATACATACAATTCAACTCAATATTGTAATGACACATCTCATCTCATAAGATAAGATGGGTAACTATGATAGTTGATGTATTGTTGTGCATATGCCATGAGAAATATATATTCAGCTTGCTTGGAAGGGGGAGGGGGGGGACACTTAGCTTGTGAGGGGCAAAATTGGTTTGTAAATTTATTTAAAAAAAAAAAAGATGAAAAGTGAGATTGGTTGTTGATGATTTTGTCAGAGAATGTGAAAATTGATGATTAAGTATTCAGAGCTGTGAAGTCAAATTGTATATTAATCGGTTTTAGCTTTGCTGCCTCCTCGGTTTTTGTGACAATTGCAAAATGTAGCTCCCTAATATTAGAAAAAATTGCCTTCTGACCTTTAGTCGATAAGAGTAATTATCAATTTCCAAAGCAGTCCAAGTCCTAATTAACTGGATCTATTAATAATTTAATACTTGGCTTGGCTCAACTTAATATACAGAGGTGACAATAAATAGAGTTAAATAAAAAAGAAAAATAGCGTGGGCCCAATGGAAAATTTATTCATAAATGGTTTTCCTACAAAATTTACAAGAAAAGAAAAATGACCCAACTTTCTTTTTATCTTTAAATCTAAACACATCCAAGAAAATGATGCCTTTTTTTCTTCTTCTTCTCTTTAAAATTTTTTTTCTCAATAATCTCCCGAGCCAAATGAACCTAAGTTTTTCCCGGAAAAACCGGGAAAGGGATAGGGGCTATAATGCAAAAAATAGAAATTGTTGGAGGAGTAGAAGATCAAATGAAAGAGGTGAAAAGTTGTTTAATGATTAAAAAAAAGGCCAAGACGGAATCAAAGAGAGGACAGAAAAGGAGAGGTTGCTTTTTATTTCTGGGGCTTATTAGGCCCACCATTAACTTTGGGTGATGCTCGTTGATTTTGTCTTGTTTTGGCCCACCAAATCAGGCCCACTCTCATTGTCTCACCCCCCCTATTTGCTTGCTTCCGTTTTCATGAATTGAAAAGTTGGCAGCATATGTTGGCTGGCATTCTTTGTGATTTTTATAAATAATAAATGATAAGTTTTTTTTCTCAAAATTTACGGATATTTTAATTAAAATTTGAAGGTCAATTTTGTTGGGTTATTTAAGACTTTTCTGTTTGATAAAGTTAGAGAGTTTATTTTTGTTATCATCAACATTCAAAATTACACAAAGATGACTAAAAAACACCTGAATAACATGTCCTATCAAAATTTTCTTCAAACACCATGCCCTTGATGTTGATCTTCTCTTTGCTAACTTATGACAATATATGATTTGCTCCTTATTAAGCTACATGGGAGCTACAAATAATCAAAATGCCCTTGACTTTTTCTGTGTATATTTTTTATGAGTTAATTTTCTTTTATCACTCTAACTAGATGTAAATACAGAGTAAATGTGACGGGTGGTTGCCAATTAATCACATCTAAATTTCCTGTCATGTGAAGATAACAAGATAATTGATTTGTTTAATTTGTCATTCTAGGGATGAAATAGGCATTACTCTTCAACTCCTAAATTCTTATATATGTATATAGGTTTGCATTATTATTATTATTATTATTATCATCATCATCATCATCATCATTATCGACTGGACAAATCCAAACCGCTGTGTTTGTTAGAGCTTCTCGCATCAACGCTTAAATCATATATTTTTCATATAATTTCCTATTGTCACAAAGTAATCCACTCAAGATAAAAAAAATTTTCTTTTTTACTCACCACCCTATTCAATTATAGAATGCTCGACGTCAACACATAATTAATTTATTGAAGTGATTGACGGCAATATATCGGCAGTAATATTTGCCCATTTGATCTTCAAACTTGATGAAAAAGATACCAATGGGAATCCTTAGAAAAATGCATATGTACTCTATTTCAATCCAACAATGATAGAGCTGCAGGAAGAAGCGTTTGCTTTGCGGCAATTTCATTAAGAGCAGAAGTTGGATGATGATTATCCCAAAAAATTGCTGCACCTCAATCGCATCCACGGCAAGCATCGTGCCTTGGCGTTGCCGCTCTGATCTTCCTGTCCACAACAAGCTATTTTTACATCTTAAATCCTGTAAACATATATGTTAAAGCATTGTTAAGAAATGGTAAGCTCGTTGTAATTTCTTCAAAATATAGTGAAGATTCAAGTTAGATATATAGTGTGAGAGAGACCAGATCAGATATTGGGTTACCATATGGAGAAGCGTTAAGGATGATATTCAGACCAAAGTAATACGCTTTCCCATAAGCAAAATTTGATCCAGGAAGGTCTCTCTTTAGTTGGGTGAGGAGAGGCTTTAGCTTCTTATTATATTTGGTTGCCATTTGATTTGGAGCATCTGAACGTGCACTCCCACTCAAGCCATAGTTGGCAGCCTGCTGGAAGGGAACGTATCCTATATGGCCAAGTCCACAAACTAGAAATCTCCTCCCTTCCAAACAATATCTGCGCAACAAAAATCATTTGAAAAGAATAAAAGCATTATGTTATAGCTGGGTAAATCATATTTTTATGCCAACAACAAGTTCTATATATACTAGTCATGAACAATTTACCTTAATCTGTTAACTGAAAGTTTTGATGACCATATCAATGAAACCGTCCATAGAATTCAACAGAGCATACCTTACGGTATCAGACTGGCCGAGATAAGTGAATAAGTCGTTGTTGGCAATGCTCACAAAGATGAGAGACTCGGCAAGGAACTTTGTGGTATCACTCGTACCAATTTTCACCAATTCACCTTTCAAATCCTCAACTGTTCCCTGGAAATTCTGAACTTGTCTATCCATGGAGAACTTGTCTCCCAGGGTCTACACGTAGAACAGTTAATCGCATGCACATGCTGTTAAGCTATGTATATAAACATGCTAAAGTAAGTAGCATTGCTGGACCCTTTCGAGGATAATATTGATCATGTATATATATTTACCGGAGCGGCGAAACTGAGAGATGCATAGTTCACACCTTTTAAGATGTTCACTCCCTTGGTGTTCTCAATATTGAAGGCAGGAATCAGAGGTAGTCCCGGCAAATTAACTAGCAACAGCAAAAATATTGCACATGTTACAATTACAGTAGACACTTACAAACATACATGGCATGTTTTTTAATTTATAATTATGCTAAAAACTCCGTCGATAAACAATTTAAATATAATATTAAACTGTATTTTATGAATTGTTTGATTTTACGATACGTACCCAAGTAATCTGCCATTGTAAAGCCATTGAAATCCTGCCAGTCGGTAGGGGTGGGCATCGGTCGGATAAACATCGGACAAGTTATTATCCGTGTCTGTCCGAAATTTCGTCGGATAAAATTTGTCCGACCAAATTATTGTCCGACTTGTCCATCGGGCCTAAATAGTATCTGCGGACAGTCTGAAATCAAATAGAAACCTAGCACTGTTTCCTTCTCCGCCGCCGCCGCCCTGCTCATCGCCTCCGCCGCCCTACTTGTCGCCTCCGCTGCCAGCTTACCCCCCCGACGCCACCTGCAGACCGCCTCCACAGCCGCCTGCGAACTGCCTTTGTCGCCCTGCGAGCCTCCACCGGCCTCCGCCGCCCTGCACGCAGTGAAACCCCTCCGCCACCGCCTGCCTCTGCAGCCCTTTGTGCGCCGCGAAACCCCTCTGCCGCCGCCTACCTCCGCTGCCCTCTACGTGCAGCGTAACCACTCTGCCGCCCTCGCCCGCCCACCCTCAAATGCCCTGCCTCTGCCGCCTGCTTGCCTGCCTGCCTGCCTGCCCTCCGCCAGCGCCTGCCTCCGGCATCACAGTGACTCGTCGGTGGTGATGGCGAGATGCCACAGCGATGGTACGGCTGGGCGGGGCGGCGTCGATCGGTGGCGGGATGGCGGCGGCGACGGCGCTACGGTTTGGGGGGGTTTGCGGGAAAAGATGATCGGTGGCAAACTCGTAAATAAGACTTGACTCTATACCGGCCCGAGTCAAGAATAATAACTAACTCGGAATAAAATCTTCAAAAAATCCAAAAAAATCAGGAAAATTGCATAAAATAAAATAAACACCACAACATCCAAATGACATGCGGTATAACTAATAATTCTACCCTATAACGCCTCCTAATGTATTATTTGGCCTAAAATAATTC
Organism: Piper betle; assembly: GCA_033002965.1. Taxonomy (NCBI): domain Eukaryota; kingdom Viridiplantae; phylum Streptophyta; class Magnoliopsida; order Piperales; family Piperaceae; genus Piper; species Piper betle. The sequence goes on along the minus strand of JAURVB010013709.1, from coordinate 4,057 downwards.
TATTTAACTCAAAAATAATGGTCGAACCGACCGAGTTCGGACTATTAAACCTTGACTTGGGACATGGGTTTTACAGAGGGAACTGGAAGTTATGGAACCATTTATTTATGGAAGAATATTGAAGGGAAATGTCCTAATTTCAAAATGAAGAAGACAAAAAACATGAGTAATTAACTTTTTTGTATTTTTTTCATATAAGTGAGTTATATTGGATGAAGAATTAACTATTAAAATATTTTATCTTTGAATTATATGTAATATTGGAGTATATTTTGATGTCAATGATTATTTTAAAATTTTTATACATTTATTATTTTTTGTTTGACTTTAAAAATTGAGAACATGCTAATTAAATTATAAGTGGTTTGATATGATTATTAATATGAATGTATAGTTCTAAATTCCTAAATATAAGAGTGACTTTTATCTTTTTTCTGTGTATGTCATTTTTTGTTATTTTAGATATTAAATATCAAATTTTATGTATAAACTTAATAAATTTTATTGTATATTATATTTTAAAATTTTCATAAACTATAATATTAGCCTTACAAATGTTGAAGATATTATATTATTGATATAAAATATCGGACACTCGGTCGGTCGTTCGGTCGGACAAAGAAATATCCATGTTTGGTTTGTTTTAATTCGGTTGGATTCGGTCGGTCAAATTCAGTCGGACATACTTCGGACTTCGGTCGGCAGACAAATTCGCGTGTCCACGCCCACCCCTACCAGTCGGACCACCCGGGAAATCAATTACACTGGATAAGAAGTTTGCCTTTGCAGTAGTCCATAGATTGTTGTTATTCCCCGGGTTTAAGGCAGAGTCTCCGAAGACGAACATGGGGAAAGCTACCGCCGTCATGGGCGAAGCCGGTGATCATGGACAGATGCCACGACCACCCAGATCACTGTAAGAGCCATTTCATAGGGAAGTTGAAGGAATTTACCGTGGCAAGCTTTGATCAGCCTAAGCAAGATGAGATGAGAAGATATATATAAGTGCATAAGCTAAGCAATAATATTGAATGTTAGCTTACGGGTTTTGTTAATGTTATGCTAAGTATGTGTACGTGTGCCTGGTTGAATAACTTTCGGCTATTGAAATCGTCTAAACCATTTTTTTGATCGACTTTATGAACAATAATATATGCGAGCGTGCATTAATTAATTTGGTATGCATAAAATTAGTATCATCTAACAAGTAACCAGTTCGTTTTTCGTTTCTAAATTCTAGCTAACCATGTTCATTACTTGTTTTATTTTATTCCTTTTAAATGACCGGTTATTACAAACGTCATTAATAGGAGGAAAAATAAGAAAAAAATGGAAAATGGAGGGTCAAATGGGGAAAAGCATCTTCCCATGTGTGCGTCCCACATTCCTTATTCCTAGTAATTACTCCCTTTTAAATTCCACATTTGAGATACAATTAGAGTCTTACAAATCCATCCGACTTGATCATTAATTTTTTTATACATGAGCTACATCTTATTCATGGCTAGGGATTTGTTGAAACAAGTGGCACAACAAATTCCCTGTAGTATTTTTTTAATTGGTATAAATCATTTTATTTAGTAGTGTTTAAAAAAAATAATTGTATTAAATAAAATAATCTTTTTTAATTAATGTGATTTGCAAATAGGATCACAAACTGAAGTACCTGCAGTAGCAAGAGACGCAGATAGCATTACAGTGTCACCATGGACCATTTTGAGGAGTTGTTCAAAGTCCTCACGAGACACGGTCACAGTGGAAGCAGTAGTTAGGGTAGGGTTGGCTGTTTCTGTTGCAGAAGGATTTGTCTTGTTCATTTGCTTAGCCTAATCTTGCTTCCCATGTTTGGATCAAAATTTCTCTTCGGTGTGACCAAAAGTCTGGCATTGGCCACAAAATCTTTCATCCTTGCGAGCATTGCTACGCCCTCCTCCTCTGCCAGCATATGAGCCTCTACCACTGCCTCTCCCTTTTGACGTTGGTCAAGTAATGGCGACAAGAACAGCACTCTCCACATTCTCTACAGGTGTATCGGCGGCTTCAACATGGATTTGTGAAATTCTGGAAAAGATAGAATTCAGACTGGGCAGTTCAGTACCTGTAAGGATTTGATTCCTTGCAGAGGCATATTGGGGCCTAGTGCTGCCAAAAAAGACACCACTTTTAAGTTCTTTCTGCCTTTTCCATGTCTCCCTGTCAGCTAGATAAGGCTAATAGAGATAGGGGGGTGTTTTCCGTCAGAATTTGCCTGCCCGTCCGAAATCCAAATATGAATTTGATCACATTAAAATATATTAAATATAAATATTTTTTTATTTAATTAAATAATTAATTGAGTGTCCGATATTTTATATTAATAATATAATACTTTCAATATTTATAAAGATAATATTATAATTTATGAAAATATTTATAAATTCTTCTTCTTTATTAATCGAATTTTTACAATCTTTTTTACCTCTACTTTGTTATTTATATTTAATAATAAATTTGTATGATCCATCTTTAAAAAAATATATACCAAATTATAAACATAAAATATCATAACTAATATAAATTAACTCTATTTATAAAAGTGATACTAACAAGTAACAACAAATATTTTTGATTGATAATACATATTCCCTCTATGATGAAAGCTTCCTTCATCGAGCAATTGCACAAATTCTTATAATTCAAGTACCGCATAAATTCGTTAGTATAAGCTCTTTTTGCTTTTATCATCCAATTATAAATAATCATTAATTTAATAATTATTAATTTAATAAAATAATAAATATTAATCCTAAAATAAGTATAGATAAAATAAAAAGATTTAATATTTATTTAATTAAGAATTTAAAGGAAAGTTTATAATCAAACAAAGATAAGCTACATGATGAGTAGGCCGGGAAGTAAAGGGCAGTTGAGGGCATGCATCGTAAGACAAAGGGTGGCGGAGGGAAGGCAGCGGCAGAGGCAGAGGCAGGCGAGGTGCAGAGGGGTTTCGTTGCGGAGGCAAGCTATAAAACCCACGACTCGAGTCAGGGTTTTATAGTCGTTAGCCGGTCAGTTTGACCGTAGTTTGAGTCGATTCAGCTTTCAGAACACGTGTGCAGGGCCGAGGCCGACCATGCTCACGTGATATGAGGGTTTATGTATACCCAAATATCGATGATAGCGTCAGATACGCATCAGCAGAACAAGTTATCAGTAGATATGAGAGTATACAATTAATGATTTTTTTATGTTGTAATCGTAGAATTAGTTTAGGCCGAATAACGCATTAGGACGCATTAGATGGTATTCAGGTGGGTTATTAGTTATACGACATGTCATTTGGATGTTGTGATATTTTGTTTGATTTTATGGGATTTTTCCCAATTTTTCTAGATTTTTCTGGGATTTATTCCTAGTCCGTTATCATTCTTGACTCGAGCCGGTGTCGAGTCAAGTCTTATTTACAACTTTGCCATCGCCCTATACTCCTCATCTTCCTCCCCAAACCCCGACGCTTTTCACCACTGCCGCCGCCCTTGGGATTTTGCCGCCGCCACTGACGCCGGACCACCGCCGATCGATGCCGCCCAGCCGGTCGTGTTGTCGCCTTGCCGCCTCGACCACGCCCGGCCACCGTTCGGCCGTCGCAGCGCCGGAAATCGCCCTCGATTTCCCGCCAATCCCGACGCGATTCCGTCGCCGTCTGCGCCGGACCGTCGCCGCCATGACGTCGGAGCTTCTCCCCTCGACCTCCCCTATCTTTCCCCCTGTTTAGCGCCGCCGTCGAGGCCGGCCGTGGGTCTGATCAGAGCGGCCGACCGCCCCGGCCGCACTCGACGCCGCCGTTGGTGGCCATCGCCGCCGCGGCTGCCCTCGTCGTCACCACCATTGGGTTCAGCTCACCGAGGCGGTGCTAACCCCTACTTCCGATTTCCTCGCCGGAGTAGTCACCGAAAAACCACCTGAGCTGCCGAAAAACTGCCGGCATAGTCGCCGAAAAACCGTCGACTCGCCTTCACCGCCTTCGTCCGTCAGCACCGATTTCAGCGCCGATTGCAAGGTGGTTCTTCCTTCTTCT